>WNGS01001932.1:23071-40622 GCA_020271785.1 Procambarus virginalis
TGTAGTGGTGTGTAGGAGTGTGTAGTGGCGTGTAGGGTTGAGTAGTGGTGTGTAGGGTTGTGTAGTGGCTTGTAGGGTTGTGTAGTGGTGTGTAGGGTTGTGTAATGGTGTGTAAGGTTGTGTAGTGGCGTGTAGGCTTTTGTAGTGGCATTTAAGGTTGTGTAGTGGCATGTAGGTTTGTGTAGTGGCGTGTATGGGCGTGTAGTGGCGTGTAGAGTTGTGTAGTGGCGTGTAGTGGCGTGTAGGGTTGTGTAGTGACGGGTAGGGTTGTATAGTGGCGTGTAGAGGCGTGTAGTGGCGTGTAGGGTTGTATAGTGGCATGTAGGGGCATGTAGTGTTGTGTAGTGGCGTGTTGGGTTGTGTAGTGGCGTGTAGGGATGTGTAGAGGCGTGTAGGGTTGTGTAGTAGCGTGTAGGGTTGTGTAGGGTCGTGTAGTGCTGTGTAGTGTCGTGTAGGGTCGTGTAGGGTTGTGTAGTGGCGTGTAGTGGCGTGTAGGGTTGTGTAGTGGTGTGTAGGGTTGTGTAGTGGCGTGTAAGGTTGTGTAGTGGTGTGTAGGGTTGTGTAGTGGTGTGTAGGGTTGTGTAATGTTGCGTAAGGTTGTGTAGTGGCGTGTAGGCTTGTGTAGTGGCGTTTAAGGTTGTGTAGTGGCGTGTAGGTTGTGTAGTGGCGTGTAGGGGTGTGTAGTGGTGTGTAGGGTTGTGTAGTGGTGTGTAGGGTTGTGTAGTGGTGTGTACGGTTGTGTAGTTGTGTCTAGGGGTGTGTAGTGGTATGTAGGGATGTGTAGTGGTGTGTAGGGTTGTGTAGTCGTGTGAAATGTTGTGTAGTGGTGTGTAGGGTTGTGTAGTGGTGAGTAGGAGTGTGTAGTGACGTGTAGGGTTGTGTATTGGTGTGTAGGGTTGAGTAGTGGCGTGTAAGGTTGTGTAGTGGTGTGTAGGGTTGTGTAGTGGTGTGTAGGGTTGTGTAATGGTGCGTAAGGTTGTGTAGTGGCGTGTAGGTTTGTGTAGTGCGTGAAGGGCTGTGTACTGGTGTGTAGGCTTGTGTAGTCGCGTTTAAGGTTGTGTAGTGGCGTGTATGGATGTGTAGTGGTGTGTATCGTTGTTGAGTGGTGTGAAGGGTTGTGTAGTGGCGTGTATGGGCGTATAGAGGCGTCTAGGGTTATGTAGTGGCGTGTTGGGGAGTGTAGGATTGTGTAGTGGTGTGAAGGGAAGTGTAGGGTTGTGTATTGACGAGTTGGGGAGTGCAGGGTTGTGTAGTGGCGTGTATGGTCGTGTAGTGGCGTGTATGGTTGTGTAGTGGCGTGTAAGGTTGTGTAGTGGCGTTTTGGTTTGTGTAGTGGAGTGTAGGGTTGTGTAGTGACGTGTAGTTGTGTGTAGGGTTGTGTAGTGGCGTGTAATGTTGTGTAGTGGCGTGTAGGGTTGTATAGTGGCGTGTAGGGACGTGTAGTGGTGTGTAGGGTTGTACAGTGGCGTGTAAGGGCGTGTAGAGGCGTGTTGGGTAGTATAGAGGCGTGTAGGGTTGTGTAGTGGCGTGTAGGAGAGTGTAGGGTTGTGTGGTGGTGTGTACGGGTGTATAGGGTTGTGTAGTGGCGTGTAGGTGAGTGTAGGGTTGTGAAGTGGTGTGTAGGGTTGTGTAGTGGCGTGTTGTGGCGTATAGGGTTGTGTAGTGGCGTGTAGGGTTGTGTAGTGGGGTGTAGGGTTGTGTAGTGGCGGGGAGGGTTGTGTATTGGCGTATAGGGGCGTTTAGTGGCGTGTTGGGATGTGTAGTGGCGTGTAGGGTTGTGTAGTGGCGTGATGGGTTGTGTAGTGGCGGGGAGGGTTGTGTAGTGGCGTATAGGGGCGTGTAGTGCTGTGTAGTGTCGTGTAGGGCGTGTAGGGTTGTATTGTGGCGCGTAGTGGCGTGTAGGGTTGTGTAGTGGCGTGTAGGGTTGAGTAGTGGTGTGTATGGTTGCGTAGTGATGTGTAGGGTTGTGTGTTGGCGTTTAGGGTTGAGTAGTGGTGTGTAGGGTTGTGTAATGGTGTGTAAGGTTGTGTAGTGGCGTGTTGGCTTTTGTAGTGGCGTGTGGCTTTTGTAGTGGCGTTTAAGGTTGTGTAGTGGCGTGTAGGTTTGAGTAGTGGTGTGTAGGGTTGAGTAGTGATGTGTAGGGTTGTGTTGTGGCGTGTAGGGTTGAGTAGTGGTGTGTAGGGTTGTGTAGTGGCGTGCAGGGTTGAGAAGTGGTTTGTAGGGTTGTGTAGTGGCGTGTAGGGTTGTGTGGTGGTGTGTAAGGTTGAGTAGTGGTTTGTAGGGTTGTGTAATGGTGTGTAAGGTTGCATAGTGGCGTGTAGGCTTTTGTAGTGGCTTTTAAGGTTGGGTAGTGGCGTGTAGGTTTGTGTAGTGGCATGTAGGGGTGTGTTGTGGTTGGAAGGTTGTGTAGTGGCGTGTAGGGACGTATAGTGGCGTGTAGGGTTGTGTAGTGGCGTGCAAGGTTGTGTAGTGGCGTGTAGGGGTGTGCAGTGGTGTGTAGGGTTGTGTAGTGGAATGTAGGGTTGTGTAGTTGCTTGTAAGGATGTGTAGTGGCGTGTAGTGTTGTGTAGTAACGTGTAGGGTTGTGTAGTGGCGTGTAAGGTTGTGTAGTGGCGTGTAGGGTTGTGTAGTGGCTTGTAGGGTTATGTAGTAGTGTAGGGTTGTGTAGTGGCGTGTAAGGTTGTGTAGTGGTGTGTAGGGTTGTGTAGAGGTGTGTAGGGTTGTGTAATGGTGCGTAAGGTTGTGTAGCGGCGTGTAGGCTTGTGTAGTGGCGTTTAAAGTTGTGTAGTGGCGTGTAGGTTGTGTAGTGGTGTGTAGGGTTGTGTAGTGGTGTGTAGGGTTGTGTAATGGTGCGTAAGGTTGTGTAGTGGCGTGTAGGCTTGTGTTTTGGCGTTTAAGGTTGTGTAGTAGCGTGTAGGTTTGTGTAGTGGCGTGTAGGGGTGTGTAGTGGTGTGTAGGGTTGTGTAGTGGTGTGAAGGGTTGTGTAGTGGTGTGAAGGGTTGCGTAGTGGTGTGTGTGAGGAGATGTAGAATCTCCTCAGCTAGTTTTCCTAGTTTCTAGAATAGGCTAGTCGCTCTAGGGACTCTAGAAACTGAAGCTTTAAAATTTTCATATACTTGTTGGGTGTCATATGAAAGCTTATGTTAAATGCTGTCAGTTAAAACTAATTAGAGGTCTGTGATTGCTCTGTAGAGAGAATTACAGAAATTTTCCTGTTCTGTGGAATAGGGAGAGATTTGTAAGTGAAGGTGTGAGGGGTGGTATGACTCAAGATCCATTACGTTTGGTGGGGACAGCGGGAGAACGCTGCCTCCCCCCACCAAGTGAGACATCAGCCACTGTCTCCAGGCCTACCCCTCCCTGTGACGTCACGCCACGCCACCAGGCGAGGGGCGCCTGTGATTGGCTTAGGCACTTCTATCCTTAGGCCGAGTTTTGGCGCCAAAGACGGTGATTGGAAGCGGCATGAGGAACAGTGCCGGCTTCCTGCTGATTGGTCAAGACAAGGTAGGGGGGGAGATATGGGGATATGAGTCTCTCTACCCGCCTAGAGGGGCAGTTTGAATTGGGCAGCAACCTGGGAAGGAAGTGATTTTGGGTGGAGGTGGCAAGCTGCCACCTCCACCCTCGTTAATCATGGAAGTGATCCGGACTAAATCCTATTGCATGGCACTCCTGCCACCCTGGGTGTGTCGAGACCCAAATTCGCGTGAAACTGGGGCTGATGTATACAGGACAGTGGAAAAAGCCTCAGAGACAGTGATCACCCATGGGGCAGCTGGCAAAGCCCCATGGGGTAGCAGGTGGCTGAGATATCCTGTATGTGCATGGAAAATTGGCTGGAATAATGGGCAGGGCCTACCAGTGTAATTAAGGTGATATTACAGGCCCCTGTTGGACTTTGAATTCCGCCCGACGGCGTCATGTGGTGGTGACGCCGGCCATTGTCATCCTTGCCACCCCAGTGTAAGAGCGAGTCATGCTCGGGTGTATGATGGGGTTGTGGTGATTCCCCATCCACATGTGTGTATACCCCGCGGCCAACCCAGGCCGCCCGCGGCCACCCGCCGCCCGCCCGGCCACCCACCGGCTCGGCCAGGCCAGGCTACCCCGCGCACCAGCAAGCCCGGGTGGGGTGCTGTGACGTCACGTGCCTCCCGTGGCTACCCTCCTGAGGGCCATGCGGTGGCCACATGTTAGGCCACCACCTTGGGCCACCCCCTTGGCCACTTTCCCAGGACAGCCTAGGGCCACATCTTGTCGACGCATGAGGAGCAAGCTAAGTGTTGACAACCTGGAGATAGTGACCTGGGAAAAGAGGAAAATGTGAGTACTTGAACAGTGTAACAGTGTCTCAGTATTAGTGGAAATCATGGTAGAAAAGTTGTGTGGGCTCCTAGCCCGGCCAGGCTAGGGAAGCAGCTGAGACACCTGTCTGTGGCACGTCCAGGTGACTAGTAGAGGAAATACCTGGAGAGGGATATTGTCCACAGTAAATCATGTAGTTAAATATATATATATATCTATCTGTAGATATATTGTTGTGTGTAGACTGACTCGAGTTTGGGACCAGTCAGTGTAGAAAGTCATCATATAAATGTTCCAGTCGGTCGATTCTATATAATCGTTCAGCCTGGATTAGGCCATGGTACCGCATATAAATTATAATCATTAGAGGTAGGCAGGCGTGGTCGGTGGATACCCTGAGGTCTGTGTGGTTAGTGTTACATTTACCTGGTGATATAATTTTCATTGATTATATGGAGGCCATTTCCATATGTTTCATTTGCATGTTGCATGTTCTGTGTTGTGTGGTGAGTCAGTAGATGTGATTGCTGACTGATTGCCTAATGATGTCATTAGCATGTGGGGCATGCTGACGGTATCATTATGTTGCGGGTTGTGCAGTGTTGTCAGGTATACGATATTACTGTCCTAGGAACTATGTTGAGGATTTAAGGGGACCCTTTGAGTATTCAGGGAAATTCTCAGTACTTAATGAGAGCGAGCAATTAGTTAATTTGCCTAATTATGGGAGAATTAGCACCAGCTGTCCGCGTAGAGCGACGGTGTCTTATATTAACGTAAATTGTCTTGCTGAAGCAACCGGGATCGATCCATCTTTTGCAACGTTTGCAAGATTAGAGGGGGCAGTAATATTGGTATACCTTGAGTTGTTGCAAAACCGTGTGTCATTATTGTGTGGGCATAGTAATTAACGAGTTACAGTAGTCGCAACTGTATGTGGGCGTTGCAATTATGTTGTTTTGCATGCCATTATATATGTGACCTATGTAACATTTGGGTTACTTTGTTTCTTTAACTTGTGTTGAGGACTTGAGGATTCAGTGAGTTAATTAGGGGTAATTAACTGGATAAGGGGGTGCACATTTGTTGTTGTTGAATGAGTGAGAGCTGTTATGGGAGAACAGTGTTGAACTTGAGCGGGTTGGAATACGTTTCCGGTGCAATTAATTGTCCGTGTGACAACTAATTGACCACTCTAGCTAATTATGTAATTAGCATTTTCATCATGAATTTACGTAGTGGGAGAGGATCTGTCAGAGTCTGTCAGTGATAGTGTTAACGTCAGTTGTTCGAGACTAATTACCTTTCGGGGTTAGGGCAATTAGTGGCTCATGATAATTAGTGGAGTAATTAATGTCTGAAGTCTTGAGGACTCAGATGACTCGGTAAAGCGAGGTCATGGGGTTAGCATAATACGTTATATTAATCATATTCTGTCTGGTGACAGTGGATTAAGTTGCACTCATTGTTAATTAGTAATTAACTCCTCTTCCGTGAATTCAATGTGTTTGATGAGACCTGCTTAGGCAGTGCGGAGTGAGACGTATTTATGTATGATTAATTATCGGTCCTGGTGACAGTTAATTAATTGCTCAAGGTTAATTAGGGTAATTAACACTCATAGTAAAGTAATTAATGACACAGACTGTTGAGAAGCCACCCACTTGGGGTAGGCTTAGTTAATGTAACTCAATTGGGATGTAATTAGTGGTCCGTTTGACCTTAATTAAGAATTACTCACTGAATACTTGCAGGGAGTCAAGTGTGATGTAATGTAAGTGTTTGAGTTATTGTGACAAGTTGACTTGTGTTGACTAACGTAGAGTACCATCATGTTGTTGTCTAGCGAGAGACAATTGTTTGTGACTAAAGTAGTACTTTGTTGCTGACTGCTGTGATCAGTCAATTTCCATCATTATTCACATAATCAATGTTGTAATTGATTAACCCTTACACTGCTCAGGGGTCCTGGGGACATTTACACCCCTGTGCGCAAGAAAAAAAAAAATCCAAAAATTTTTTCGTCTTCTAAACACGTAATTGTGTCCCCTGAGCATGGGAAAAATAGCAAAAAAATCGTAGGTCACATATTTTGGCGCAATTGACCGAGGAAGTCTGGCAAAAAGTGGGCGTTGACAGAGCGGTCGCCAGGGCCGGTCAGCGTCACCCGCGCTGACAGATGGGAGTTGCCACAAAGATATTATTACCTAATTGTTTCAATGTCTCCGATTGATTTTTTCTAAGTTTTTTTGCAGTAATATTATTCAATAGTGTGTATTGTAATATATTTATATAATAAAAGTGGTGAATAATCGCTATACTCAAACGTATGGTGTGCATATTAGTAATTCAATTATTATGTTCATAAAACAATAAACAAATAGTTTTGCTGCTATTACACTCTATACACAGGTTATATATAAGTATCTTCATATTTTGGTTACCATAACGAACCACTAAGTTGGTATTGAGAGTCGAAAAGCAACGAAGAGTTACCGCTACACACCAGCCAGCCACTCGCTGCCACTCCCTCAACACACGCACTAAACTTTCTCCCCCAACAATACCATTTGTGGTGTTATTACACTATATACAGACGTTATATATAAGTATGTATATATTTTGTTCACCACAACTGTACAGCTAAGCTGATATAGTTAGTTCAGGCACTAAGAGTCGTCGGTATGCACAGCTGGCGGCTGGCGGCTCCCTCACTCATTCAAGGTCACACGCACTAAACTTTCTCCCCAACAATACTGTTTTCAGTGTTATTACCCTATATACACATATTATATATAAATATACATGTTTTATGCACTGTAACTGTACACCTAAGCTTGTAGTGCGCCCAAAGAGCATAGTGGCCACCCTCTAAACAGCTTGACAAATCGTGCAGACGACGTCACCTCCGTCACCCAAATGGCTCCTCCCAGCATAATCCTTTTGCTGTTATTACACTAATACACACATTATATATAAGTTTCTACATTTGTGTTCACCATAGAGAACCACTGAGCTGGTATGGTGAATGTAAACAATAACAGGTGGCCACACAGTCAGTAAACGATGCTGTCTCCCACAGTCTCTCAGCATCACTGCTCCCACAGCGCTAATTATTACAACAATCCTGCTATTATCACAACCCTGGTTATTTATATCACAGTCACGGGTCATCTGTAATATTGTCATCACTAAATAATAACAGTTATATATTTATTTTGACATTTTTCGGTGATGCTGTGGTCACAAGCTGAACAGCAATGCTGATCGCTCATGCTGCGTGCGCCAGCCTTGGTTGCTCCAACAGTACTGTGCCTCTCACACCTGAGAATATTGCCCACGATTTTTTTTTAAATTGCGTCTGTTTACAAGAGCCCTGAGGAAGCTACTGTGAACCCCGTGTAGCCGCGGGCCATTTGAATCGGGAATGGCACCTTATGGCGTATATATACGCCATGCGCACCGTCGGACATGTTACTCAGGGCGCATATGTACGCCATGCGCAGTTTAAGGGTTAAGGCAATTGCTTTTGGTTATCGTCTGGTGGCGAGAGTAAAGTAACTTGGGATGTGTGGAGCTGTGTCCCAGAATCCCACCTTGCCTGACTTTGTTCACTTTAGTTGTGATAGGGGGAGTCACTGTTAGACTACCCGCCTAGTTACGGGGGTCTCTCCTGTTTGTAAGGAGGACCTTAAGCTCGTGATTAGAGTAGCTGCACACCTGAAGCCGTGTCACTATTGATTGCTTGCTTGTGTCATCAGTGGATCCTTCTTTTGTTCAGTTAGTCATGTTGTCAGCTCAAAGTGTCAGCAAGATGGAGCTTGCTGTCACTTCCGGAGGGGCTGTTGAATAGCTGTGTTGCAAATGCCACTGGATGGACATTAACGTAATAAATCACTCGCTGTGGTGTAACTTAGTCTGTGATATTTTTTTTTATTTGCAATATTGCGTCGTCAGTGGGCACTCCTGTGTTCAGGTTAGTTCAGTATGCAGCCACACAGCAAGGGTTGCTAGTTAGCTGTTGGTTATAGTGCCACTGGATGGACATTAACGTAAATGTAAACTCGATAATGTAGTAGTCTAGTCTCTTGTTATTAATAAATTGTTTATTTTGTAGAAAAACGGTCTTTGATGTCAACCTTCAACTATTCTGTACCACAGCCATGTTCTGTTATATTGATTATTGTTGCTGTGATCTTTGATATGACGGCTGTGCTCTTGGGAATTCAAATTCCAATTCATAGCACCACATCAAATATAAAATTTGATTGTGAGAACCCGTCGGTTACCCTTTATTGGTTTTAACGTCATGTTTAACTAGGAGGAACCAGCGGCCTATGTGGACAGGTTTTCACCCCTAGTGGTGGAGGCCTGGCGGTTTGCTCCCGCTTCTCCTTTTTCTATTGGACTCATGCTTAACTGCCAAGAGCAGCCTTTAAACTTGTAGTCCACCTCCTAAGGGAGGTAGGCGTAGAAAAAATCTCACATCTGGCGCCCAACGTGGGGCTATGCAACTTGGGTTCGAGCCCATGAAGTGCAGTCTCATTGATTTTAAAGTAACATAAAAGATATCGTTGCAGAACATTGTGGAACAGTATTGTTGAAGGTATGTTTTGTGCACGGTTGTCACACACAGGTACACACACACACCACACACACACTGTAGGAAAGAGGTATTTCATGGTAGATATGGTGAAATCTGTCTGGCTTTTCGAGGCTGCTAGCTAGGGGACATTGACACACTCGGGAGTGAGTGGTGTCAGCTTAGCAGCAGGTGTCATAGACACCAAGCCAGCGTGCAACAGTGGTTGCAATGGTGCACTCAGGATCTGCCTGAGGTGCAAGACACCACCTACCTTAGGGTAGACGAAGCTTCTAGAAGTGACCTCAAGTGTGGGAGGTCTCATTGGACGACAATGTAATTGTCAAAGGTGTCATAAGAGTGTAGTTGTTAGATACACCTTAGGATCTTAGTGGGAGGTCGCACCACCAGCTAAGGATCCGAGTTGACTTCTTTCGAGAAAGGAGAGTAATTTATCTGTAGTTAGACAGGTGAGGGAATTCTTGCCAGAGTGGGGACTGTACAACCCCAGGAAGAATTCATGGTAGTCACTTGAGAGGTTGAGCAGAGGCTCCCATTTTCAGAGGTGACAGCAAGGCCGAGTTCGAGCCTGATGGTGAGAGCGCAGCAAGTCAGTGCTGGCGCAAGTGCAGATTGCAATCTCACACAGCGAAGGGAAGCAAACCCACCCTAGTGCACTTAACCTGGTGACAAGGTATGAAGGTAAAGATGCCTAGCATGGCAGCACTGAGAAAGACGATTCGATGGATGCATACATCGATCGCCTTTTGAAGAAAGGCTGCAGATGCAAGATGGCAAAGGTCATTTTGGGCTGGTGATTTTCCATGGTTCAGATCCTCAGCAGCATAATGATTTTGTTCTTTAAGGATTGCCTTGGTAAAGGGTTATAGTAGATCAGCAGAGGGAATGCTGATCACATTCCAAGTTATGTCCAGGTAGAAACGGACAAGGGAGTTTGACAGATGTCAAAAATTTCGCTCACGTCCTTGTTAGACGAGCGAGACCGAGGAAAAGCAAGGGAGAGACCCCAAGCTCAGTAGGGTGAGTGTAGGTGCTTGTAGAAGAAGTTTTTCTCCCAGATAGTTCAGTCGGTAGAGCAAGACCGGCTTGTGTTTGACAGTTGGACAGGTAGGGTGATCCTGTCAACTTGTTGCAATGTCAGGTGGAGAACTGACAGTAAGTTCTTTGTAGGCTGAGGGGAGGTAAGAAGTGCTTCACCGGTAAGGCCACACCAATGTGTTGCTCATGTGTCCAGTATGACACAGACCGAGGATGGAAATGGGAGGTTCAGTGATGGAAATGGTTGTGAGGTGTTGAACCGGCCAGGAACAGAGCTAGAGCCGAACATGTTGCCACTCCAAGGTCAGGCAGCACCACCAGGGTGATACGGTGGTAGTGCACAGAGACCCTCAGGCCAGAGTGTATAGGAAACAGAGTTTCACATTTCACACTTGTTTAGCTAGTACACCTGTTGGGCAGGTGTGTGCAGAAAAACTAGCTGGTGTTTTGAATGTATTTTCCTTGCAGGAAAATATATTCTTTAGTGGGAGGTGGTGTGAGGAGATGTAGAATCTCCTCAGCTAGTTTTCCTAGTTTCTAGAATAGGCTAGTCGCTCTAGGGACTCTAGAAACTGAAGCTTTCAAATTTTCATATACTTGTTGGGTGTCATATGAAAGCTTATGTTAAATGCTGTCAGTTAAAACTAATTAGAGGTCTGTGATTGCTCTGTAGAGAGAATTACAGAAATTTTCCTGTTCTGTGGAATAGGGAGAGATTTGTAAGTGAAGGTGTGAGGGGTGGTATGACTCAAGATCCGTTACGTTTGGGGGGGACAGCGGGAGAATGCTGCCTCCCCCCAACCAAGTGAGACATCAGCCACTGTCTCCAGGCCTACCCCTCCCTGTGACGTCACGCCACGCCACCAGGCGAGGGGCGCCTGTGATTGGCTTAGGCACTTCTATCCTTAGGCCGAGTTTTGGCGCCAAAGACAGTGATTGGAAGCGGCATGAGGAACAGTGCCGGCTTCCTGCTGATTGGTCAAGACAAGGTAGGGGGGGAGATATGGGGATATGAGTCTCTCTACCCGCCTAGAGGGGCAGTTTGAATTGGGCAGCAACCTGGGAAGGAAGTGATTTTGGGTGGAGGTGGCAAGCTGCCACCTCCACCCTCGTTAATCATGGAAGTGATTCAGACTAAATCCTATTGCATGGCACTCCTGCCACCCTGGGTGTGTTGAGACCTAAATTCGTGTGAAACTGGGGCTGATGTATACAGGACAGTGGAAAAAGCCTCAGAGACAGTGATCACCCATGGGGCAGCTGGCAAAGCCCCATGGGGAAGCAGGTGGCTGAGATATCCTGTATGTGCATGGACAATTGGGTGGAATAATGGGCAGGGCCTACCAGTGTAATTAAGGTGATATTACAGGCCCCTGTTGGACTTTGAATTCCGCCCAACGGCGTCATGTGGTGGTGACGCCAGCCATTGTTATCCTTGCCACCCCAGTGTAAGAGCGAGTCATGCTCGGGTGTATGATGGGGTTGTGGTGATTCCCCATCCATATGTGTGTATGCCCGCGGCCAACCCAGGCCGCCCTCTGACCGCCCGCGGCCACCCGCCGCCCGCCCGGCCACCCACCGGCTCGGCCAGGCCAGGCCACCCCGCGCACCAGCAAGCCTGGGTGGGGTGCTGTGACGTCACGCGCCACCCGTGGCTACCCTCTTGAGGGCCATGCGGTGGTCACATGTTAGGCCACCACCTTGGGCCACCCCCTTGGCCACTTTCCCAGGACAGCCTAGGGCCACATCTTGTCGACGCATGAGGAGCAAGCTAAGTGTTGACAACTTGGAGATAGTGACCTGGGAAAAGAGGAAAATGTGAGTACTTGAACAGTGTAACAGTGTCTCAGTATTAGTGGAAATCATGGTAGAAAAGTTGTGTGGGCTCCTAGCCCAGCCAGGCTAGGGAAGCAGCTGAGACACCTGTCTGTGGCACGTCCAGGTGACTAGTAGAGGAAATACCTGGAGAGGGATATTGTCCACAGTAAATCATGGTGTTAAATATATATATATCTATCTGTAGATATATTGTTGTGTGTAGACTGACTCGAGTTTGGGACCAGTCAGTGTAGAAAGTCATCATATAAATGTTCCAGTCGGTCGATTCTGTATAATCGTTCAGCCTGGATTAGGCCATGGTACCGCATATAAATTATAATCATTAGAGGTAGGCAGGCGTGGTCGGTGGATACCCTGAAGTCTGTGTAGTTAGTGTTACATTTACCTGGTGATATAATTTTCATTGATTATATGGAGGCCATTTCCATATGTTTCATTTGCATGTTGCATGTTCTGTGTTGTGTGGTGAGTCAGTAGATGTGATTGCTGACTGATTGCCTAATGATGTCATTAGCATGTGGGGCATGCTGACGGTATCATTATGTTGCAGGTTGTGCAGTGTTGTCAAGTATACGATATTACTGTCCTAGGAACTATGTTGAGGATTTAAGGGGACCCTTTGAGTATTCAGGGAAATTCTCAGTACTTAATGAGAGCGAGCAATTAGTTAATTTGCCTAATTATGGGAGAATTAGCGCCAGCTGTCCGCTGTGACGGTGTTCCCCCCCCCCTTCTAATTCTCCCACGCCTGCTGTAAGAGTCATGTCCACTATTCCCGAGCGTTCTGTACATTTCAGGCATCAATTGAACATATGTGGGAGAGAACAGTATTCTCGATGAGCCGAGAAATTTGCGAAAATATAGTATTTTGGCCTGTGGGATAGTCCCTTTAGGGAGCCAATATGGCGCTGGCGAGTCTGTTCTCTCGCCAAAACTGTGTGACGTCAGTGTCGCCGGATTGGTCACCGTCAGCGACGTGGCACTGGGAGCCAATGAAAACCGACTTTGGAAAATGTGACGTCACATAGGCAGGGGGAGTCCAGCTGTGGTGGCGCCTTAGCGCTATCAGTCTTTCACGACACGTCCGAGAGGTAGGACGTGCGATCCGGTCATCCTGTCAGAGTGACGGATTTACCGAACTCCAGTGGATGTAAGCGTCTCCAGTTGTTAGCGCGCACTCTGTGAGGTCTTCCTGCAACCCGATGTGGCTCAGATAAGGAATTGACAGAATATTGAGCAACAAGTGCTCAGGGACAGATGCGTTGCAAGAAGTGGGCCAGGCATCGACGTGTGACGTCCTTGGCAGTTCACCAGTATAAGAGACAGCTTAGTGGCCGGGCCAATCCACCGTGAGTGAACCGGGTTGACCGCCTTGTCAACCAGGTTGAACGTGTGATCGACGATCCTGTCAAGTTTGACAGTAACCCCACCTTCGTGGAACCCTACGAGTCAACAGTTGGATGCAAGCACGTCGAGAAGTCTTCCCAAATACCTAGCGATATATCTAGACGACGAGGGAATTGACAGTGAAGTGAGCTTCAAGTGCTCTGAAGTCGGGTGCTGTGCGTGTGGAGCTTAAGCAGTATCGTCAGGGACGGCTGATAACTTCACAGTGACTTCGTAGTGGTGAGAGGCAGTTCCTCTGGGAGTACAATGACAAGGACTAATTGGGAAATGTGCGACGACCGCTGAGACGTAGGCTGGCTGCCGTAGTTGGGAGGAAAGTTGACGGCCAGGAGACCGACTTCAACCCTGCGACGTACTGTAGAGGAAGGAGCACAGACCTGCAGTGTACAGAAAGCGGCGAGACGCGAAAATCCTAAGGCGTTGGCTTGTGTTTCTGGAGGGTTAACGAGGCGAGAGCCTGGACCAGGAGCTACAACCCAACTGTCATCCTAGGATAGGTGAAGTAGGTGTTTACAGTTACCCTCCCATTTCCCCTTTAGTTAGCTATATATTTTCTTGTCAGGATATTTTATATGTCGTGAGCAAGTCTCACCTGAGTCTAAGTCACAGAGAGCACAGTGTGTGGTGAGGCTACCCAGAGCGCTCACAGTATCAGTTTACATATATATCTATGTGGGGGTGTGTGCAAGCACCAGGATTCATCAAAGAATTTAACGTGACTATTAATTAATTGAGTGATATGATTCCAAGATTATTGATATAAATGCCTGTGTATTGATCTCCATGATTTATAAATATATATATATATGCCTGTGATCGATCAATGATTTATCTATGTACATGCCTGTGTACTGAATAGTATCATATATGTGAAGTGATTGCCAGTGATAAATCTTTAAGAGAAAGTATAGATTTAAAGATGAGTTCAGTGATCAAGCGAGTGCATTCACAGTAAATATTATTAAGAATAGAGTAATCTTTGGTACGGTGAAAAGTCACTGTGAGCGCAGTGTGAACAAGATACTGATCGTGAGGCCAGTGAAATCATAAGTATGCCATGTGAATGTTGAATACAGTGTTTTGCGAAAAAGTTAAATAAACGGGGATCGTGATAGAATTAGAAAACAAGTACTAGTCTGTTCTCACGATCGCGAGGGTCCCGGTCAGCTGACATCTGACAGGTGACGCGTGGCGCTGCCGGTGTTGCCATATCGGTGCGCTCCAGATTATTCTGCTATGAATTGAGCAGTTGTCATATATTATTCCTGATACATTGATGCATATATATTTCTCGTTGTCTTTTAAGTAAAATACCAAAACTCTTTGGTGTTTGATATCATCCCCTCCATTTATCTTGTGACCGCTACATGAAGTAAAGCAGAGTGATCTGCCTGATACCATATTGTTTGAAATTGCTCTTACCACAATTACCACAATTACACCTCACCACTGCAGTGTTACTGGACACCTAAAAACACCAGTTGGCGACCTTAAAGGCTGTGTAAGAGTTCTGTGTCGGGGCGGGCCACAGATTGAGGGAACGATCTGTGCCCCCACTCATCTTGCAATTTAAGGCCGGTTGTGAGATCGACTGGGGTACTCTCCGGGGCGTGCAGTGGAGCCTAGAGGATCGAGGGAAGACCCGTAGAATGACGGTGAGTAAGGGTTATTGTCGGAGCAACCACCTGGAGAGGAGATCCAGTCTACCGTTGCTTTAACCCTTTCCTAACGAGAACCGTGACACCCCGACACCGCGTAGAGCGACGGTGTCTTATATTAACGTAAATTGTCTTGCTGAAGCAACCGGATTGATCGATCTTTTGCAACGTTTGCAAGATTAGAAGGGGCAGTAATATTGGTATACCTTGAGTTGTTGCAAAACCGTGTGTCATTACTGTGTGGGCATAGTAATTAACGAGTTGCAGTAGTCGCAACTGTATGTGGGCGTTGCAATTATGTTGTTTTGCATGCCATTATATATGTGACCTATGTAACATTTGGGTTACTTTGTTTCTTTAAGTTGTGTTGAAGACTTGAGGATTCAGTGAGTTAATTAGGGGTAATTAACTGGATAAGGGGTGCACATTTGTTGTTGTTGAATGAGTGAGAGCTGTTATGGGAGAACAGTGTTGAACTTGAGCGGGTTGGAATACGTTTCCGGTGCAATTAATTGTCCGTGTGACAACTAATTGACCACTCTAGCTAACTATGTAATTAGCATTCTCATCATGAATTCACGTAGTGGGAGAGGATCTGTCAGAGTCTGTCAGTGATAGTGTTAACGTCAGTTGCTCGAGACTAATTACCTTTCGGGGTTAGGGCAATTAGTGGCTCATGATAATTAGTGGTGTAATTAACGTCTGGAGTCTTGAGGACTCAGATGACTCGGTAAAGCGAGGTCATGGGGTTAGCATAATACGTTATATTAATCATATTCTGTCTGGTGACAGTGGATTAAGTTGCACTCATTGTTAATTAGTAATTAACTCCTCTTCCGTGAATTCACCGTGTTTGATGAGACCTGCTTAGGCAGTGCGGAGTGAGACGTATTTATGTATGATTAATTATCGGTCCTGGTGACAGTTAATTATTGCTCAAGGTTAATTAGGGTAATTAGCACTCATAGTAAAGTAATTAATGACACAGACTGTTGAGAAGCCACCCACTTGGGTAGGCTTAGTTAACGTAACTCAATTGGATGTAATTAGTGGTCCGTTTGACCTTAATTAAGAATTACTCACTGAATACTTGCAGGGAGTCAAGTGTGATGTAATGTAAGAGTTTGAGTTATTGTGACAAGTTGACTTGTGTTGACTAACGTAGAGTACCATCATGTTGTTGTCTAGCGAGAGAGTTTGTGACTAAAGTAGTACTTTGTTGCTGACTGCTGTGATCAGTCAATTTTCATCATTATCACATAATCAATGTTGTAATTGATTAAGGCAATTGCTTTTGGTTATCGTCTGGTGATGAGAGTAAAGTAACTTGGGATGTGTGGAGCTGTGTCCCAGAATCCCACCTTGCCTGACTTTGTTCAGTTTAGTTGTGATAGGGGGAGTCACTGTTAGACTACCCGCCTAGTTACGGGGGTCTCTCCTGTTTGTAAGGAGGACCTTAGCTCGTGATTAGAGTAGCTGTACACCTGAAGCCGTGTCACTATTGATTGCTTGCTTGTGTCATCAGTGGATCCTTCTTTTGTTCAGTTAGTCATGTTGTCAGCTCAAAGTGTCAGCAATGGAGCTTGCTGTCACTTCCGGGGGGCTGTTGAATAGCTGTGTTGCAAATGCCACTGGATGGACATTAACGTAATAAATCACTCGCTGTGGTGTAACTTAGTCTGTGATATTTTTTTTTGATTTGCAATATTGCGTCGTCAGTGGGCACACCCGTGTTCAGGTTAGTTCAGTATGCAGCCACACAGCAAGGGTTGCTAGTTAGCTGTTGGTTATAGTGTCCACTGGATGGACATTAACGTAAATGTAACTCGATAATGTAGTAGTCTAGTCTCTTGTTATTAATAAATTGTTTATTTGTAGAAAAACGGTCTTTGATGTCAACCTTCAACTATTCTGTGCCACACCCATGTTCTGTCATATTGATTATTGTTGCTGTGATCTTTGATATGACGGCTGTGCTCTTGGGAATTCGAATTCCAATTCATAGCGCCACATCAAATATAAAATTTGATTGTGAGAACCCGTCGGTTACCCTTTATTGGTTTTAACGTCATGTTTAACTAGTAGGAACCAGCGGCCTATGTGGACAGGTTTTCACACCTGGTGGTGGAAGCCTGGCGGTTTGCTCCCGCTTCTCCTTTTTCTATTGGACTCATGCTTAACTGCCAAGAGCAGCCTTTAAACTTGTAGTCCACCTCCTAAGGGAGGTAGGCGTAGAGAAAAATCTCACAGTGTGTAGTGTTCTGTAGAGGCGTGGAGGGTTGTGTAGTGCGTGTAGGGTTGTGTAGGGGCGTGTAGTGTTTGGTAGTGTCGTGTAGGGGCGTGTAGGGTTGTTTTGTGGCGCGTAGTGGCGAGTAGGGATGTGTAGTGGCGTGTAGGGTTGTAATGGTGGGTAAGGTTGTGCAGTGGCGTGTAGGGTATTGTAGTGGCGTTTAAGGTTGTGTAGTGGCGTGTAGGTTTGAGTAGTGGTGTGTAGGGTTGAGTAGTGTGTGTAGGGTTGTGTAGTGGCGTGTAGTGTAAAGTAGTGGTGTGTGGGGTTGTGTAGTGGCGTGCAGGGTTGAGTAGTGGTGTGTAGGGTTGTGTATTTTCGTGTAGGGTGCGTGGTGGTGGTGTAGGGTTGTGAATGGCGTTTAAGGTTCTGTAGTGGCGTGTAGGTTTGTGTAGTGGCATGTAGGGGTGT
>WNGS01001932.1:41622-66057 GCA_020271785.1 Procambarus virginalis
GGGGTTTTTTGGGTAGTCAGGAACGGATTAATTCATTTCCCATTACAGTGGCACCTCGACATACGATTGCCCCTACTTACGATAAATTCGAGTTCCGATATAAATTTCATCAAAAAATGCGACTCGACATCCGATGGTGTCGTCGACATCCGATATTTGTTGGTACACGTTCGGGTCAGCCAAGCGCGTGGTTCCCGGACACGCGGTCCGACCTGCCTCAGTTTACTACAGCTACCCGCATGGTGACGATCGCGCCTATAAGAAATTCCGCTTTTGTGGTGATTTTTTGCATTTTGAACATTAAAGTAATTATTTTCTATCGTGCCATGAGTCCCAAGAAAGTCAGTGGTAAGGCTCAACATTTGAGATCATGTAAGAATGACCATAGACCAGAAACAAGAGATCATTCGTAAATATGAAGACGGTGTGCGGGTCGGTGAACTGGCTAGGCAGTACAACAAATCTCAGTCAACGATATCCACCATACTGGTTAAGAAAAAGGACATTATGGGTGCTAAAGTGATGCATCATTACAGACAAATGTTAAATCGAATGGAAAAACAAATGTCTCTTGACAAATTTGTAGTGAGACAAACAAGCACTGAACCACAACCAGGTCCTAGTGGTATTCAGGCAAAACGTAGGAGAGAGAGTACCCCAGAGAAAACATCACTGCCTGATGTGATAATGGAAGGGGACTCCCCTTCCAAACAGTAACAACTCTCCTCCTCCCCCTCATCACCATCTTCCATACGCCATCGAAATCCCTCCATAAAGGTAAGTGAAGTTTTGGTACTGTATTGTAGTTAGAAAAAAACATTGTATTCAGTATAAAATGAATTTTAAGTTAATATTTTGGAGGGTGGGGAACGGATTAATTCAAATCCCTTTATTTCTTATGGGAAAATTCGCTTCGACTTCCGATATTTTGACATACGATCCGTCTCTGGGAACGGATTAGCATCGTAAATCGAGGCATCATTGTATTTCTTATGGGGAAATTAGCTTCGGAATACGAGTTTTCGGAACACGAGCCGTCTCCATGATCGAATTAAACTCTTAAACTGAGGTACCCCTGTACATAGAACAAATAATTTTAAATATATTTGTGGCAACTCGCTGTGCTTGAATGGCCTGCACGACTGTGTCTGGGAGCTTCACGCACGAGCGACCAGCCCCTGATGACGTCACAGTGCACTGTGTCTACATCCCCACAGCCAAAAGTATGTGGAATTTGGTATTTATTTTTACACAGACATGTTCAGCTAAGGGAATTTATCTTTTTACAATGAAAAAAGATTTTTGGGGAACACTTTATTTCATGCGCACAGGGGGAATGTCACAATAAACTCAGCGCATCACAGTGGTTAACCCCCAATGTATCTTCTTTTATATAAATAAATAAATGTCTGCCATCGATCAGGTCTGGCATCCAGAAAGGTAGGCGCCCCAAGACAAAACCCGTTCTGGTGAAAACATTGCTACCGAAAACCGAACGAGTAGACAAAACTCCCCAAATGAAAACTAACAACTAGTATGATGTCATCATGTCGCCGCACCACTGTCAGTGCAACCCCCTCCCCTCCGTGGGAGGGGGAAGGGGGAGCCCATCGGAGGGGGAAGGGGGAGCCCATCGGTCATGCTCGATGGAAGTGTACTGCATTTCCAGAAAGCCAAATGATTTGAAGCTGATGGTATGCTGTAACCGTTGCAATATTTGGCACCATGGATCATGTGTAGGTGTTACAGAATGTAATGATGATTTGTGGATTTGTTTGTGCGCTAGCAAGTTGTGAATTATAATTTAAAAATTCACTTAAAATAATTAATACATTATTATTATTATTATAACCTTACCAAATACTTTGCTGAATCAAATAATGTTATTACTTTCAATGTGTTACAATAGCATAATTAAGTGCTGAAAGTGTCAGGTCTTTTATATAGTCAGTATTTGATATATTCTGTACTCTTTTTATGTTATTTCTATTTCAAACAGAAATACTGTAGTGTTTAAAGTATATACAGTATCTTAATAAATTTGAACCTTATTTTATTTAACATCAACAAATTAGATTTCGAATGTTAAAACCAATTTCAACCAATTAAAGGATGTATCCTTTAATGTTAAAAATTGTTCAAACTGAAATAAATATATAACACTGTACAGTACAGTTGTGTTTAACTATGTTTTGCAATTCCTTTGGAAAAGGTACTTGTACACCAAGTACTACTAGGTCATTATGAGATACGCTGAATGTTGTCAATATACCATCTGAATACGCCTCACTTTGCGTTCATCATTGGATGTCCTAATGATTAAGGTCCCCAAAAGGACTTAATCAGACCTCAGTAGATACTTACTCACACACACACACACACACACACACACACACACACACACACACACACACACACACACACACACACACACACACACACACACACACACACACACACACACACACACACCTTACCTTGAGGTTACCTTGAGGTGCTTCCGGGCTTAGCATCCCCGCGGCCCAGTCGTCGACCAGGCCTCCTGGTTGCTGGACTGATCAACCAGGCTGTTAGACGCGGCTGCTCGCAGCCTGATGTATGAGTCACAGCCTGGTTGATTAGGTATCCTTTGGAGGTGCTTATCCAGTTCTCTCTTGAACACTGTGAGGGGTCTGCCAGTTATGCCCCTTATGTGTAGTGGAAGCGTGTTGAACAGTCTCGGGCCTCTGATGTTGATAGAGTTCTCTCTCAGAGTACCTGTTGCACCTCTGCTTTTCAACGGGGGTATTCTGCACATCCTGCCATGTCTTCTGGTCTCATGTGATGTTATTTCTGTGTGCAGGTTTGGGACCAGCCCCTCAATTATTTTCCACGTGTAAATTATTATGTATCTCTCCCGCCTACGCTCAAGGGAATACAGATTTAGGCACTTTAGTCGGTCCCAGTAATTTAGATGTTTTACTGAGTGAATTCTAGCAGTAAAGGATCTCTGCACGCTCTCCAGGTCAGTAATTTCTCTAGCTTTGAAAGGGGCTGTCATTGTGCAGCAGTACTCCACTCTAGAGAGTACAAGCGTTTTGAAAAGTATCATCATCGGTATGGCATCTCTAGTGTGAAAAGTTCTTGTTATCCAACCTGTCATTTTCCTTGCAGTTGTGACGGCTACGTTATTGTGTTCTTTAAAGGTAAGGTCTTCCGACATGAGTACACCCAGATCCTTTACAGTGCCTTTTCGTTCTATGTTATGATTTGCCTGAGTTTTGTACGTGGTTTCCGTTTTTATATTTTCAATTTTTCCGTAGCGCATGAGCTGGAACTTATCTTCGTTAAACACCATATTATTTTCTGTAGCCCATAGGAAGACCTTATCTACATCTGATTGGAGGTTTGCCATGTCCTCTGTGAGGAGATGTAGAATCTCCTCAGCTAGTTTTCCTAGTTTCTAGAATAGGCTAGTCGCTCTAGGGACTCTAGAAACTGAAGCTTTCAAATTTTCATATACTTGTTGGGTGTCATATGAAAGCTTATGTTAAATGCTGTCAGTTAAAACTAATTAGAGGTCTGTGATTGCTCTGTAGAGAGAATTACAGCAAAATTTTCCTGTTCTGTGAAACAGAGAGATGGTAGTATAACAAAAACCGTTACGGGTGGGGGGGAACAGTGGGGGAACGTTACCTTCCCCCCCCACCAAGGGAGACGTTGAGACGTTGTGTTAGGCCTCACCCTCCTTGTGACGTCACGCCACGCCACAGGCGAGGGGCACGTGTGATTGGTCTAGGCACCCCTGCTCCTATGCCGAGTTTTGGCGCGAAAAGCTGTGATTGGAAGCGGCATGTGGAACAGTGCCGGCTTCCTGCTGATTGGTCAAGACAAGGTAGGGGGAGAAATATAGGGATGTGTGTCTCTCGGGCCCACCAAAGAGTCAGTTTGAATTGGGCAGCCAGGGTGTGAAGAGTGTTCAGGTGGGGGTGGCGGGGCTGCCACCCCCACCACCGTTATCGCTCCTGTCGTTCTGTTTATTCATATTGCATGGCACTCCAGCCACCCTGGGTGTGTCGAAGCCCAAATTTGCGAGAAACTGGGACTTGGACTTTGAATTCCGCCCGACGTCGTCCATGGGGAGGTGACGCCGGCCAGTGTCACTCCTGTCACCCCAGTGTAAGAGCGAGTCATGCTCTGGTATGATGGGGTTGTTAGTGATTCCCCATCCATGTGTGTATGGCACGCGGCCACCCAGGCCGCCCTCTGGCCGCCCGCGGCCACCAGTCACCCACCCACCTTACACCGCGCGCGAGCTGCCCGGGTGGGGTGGGGTGCTGTGACGTCACGCGCCACCCGTGGCCACCCTCCTGAAGGCCACGCAGTGGCCACATGTTGGCCACCACCTTTGGCCACCCCCTTGGCCATCTTCCCAGGACAGCCTAAGGCCACATCTTGTCGACGCACGAAGAGCAAGCTAAGTGTTGACAGCCAGGTGGTAAGGACCTGGGAAATGAGGAAATGTGTGGACGGAAACGTGAGTACTTTAACAGTGTATAACAGGGTCTCAGTTAAAAGAGAATAAGAGAAAAGTTGTGTGGGCCCCTAGCCCGGCCAGGCTAGGGAAGTAGCTGAGACGCCCGTCTGTGGCACGCCCAGGTGACTGTGGGGCAGTACCTGGAGAGGGAAATTGTCACTGTAAATCATGTAGTGATATAATTGTACATCTGTAGAGATGTTGTGCGTAGACTGACTAGAGTTTGGGACCAGTCAGTGTAGAAAATCATCATGTAATGATCCAGTCTGGCGATTCTGTATAATCGTCCAGCCTTGGTTAGTGCCATGGTACCTCATTATGTAATTAGGCCAGGTTAGAGTTAATTAAGCAGACCCGTGGGGCAGGGTTATTAGCGGTTATCCTGAGGTCTGTATATGTCCTGGTGATTAATTTACATTGTTTATGGAGGCCATTCCCATATGTTTCATTTGCATGTTGCATGTATTATGTTGTGTGGTGAGTCAGTAGATGTGATCGCTGACTGATTGCCTAATGATGTCATTAGCATGGGGGGCATGCTGACGGTATCATTATGTGCAGGTTTGTGCAGTGTATCAGGTATACGTTATTACTGTCCTAGGAACTGTGTTGAGGATTTAAAGGGACCCTTTGAGTATTCAGGGAAATTCTCAGTCACTTAATGAGAGCGAGCAATTAGTTAATTTGCCTAATTATGGGAGAATTAGTGCCAGCTGTCCGCGTAGAGCGACGGTGCCTTATATTAACGTTAATTGTCTTGCTGAAGCAACCGGGATCGGGCGATCTTTTGCAACGTTTGCAAGATTAGAGGGACAGTAAGATTGGTATACCTTGATTGTTGCAAAACCGTGTGTTATTACTGTGTGGGCATAGTAATTAACGAGTTGCAGTAGTGGCAACCGTATGTGGGCAGTGCTATTTTATGTTTTGCATGCCATTATATGTGTGACCTATGTAACCTTAGGGTTACTTTGTTTCTTTAAGTTGTGTTGAGAACTTGAGGATTCAGTGAGTTAATTAGGGGTAATTAACTGGATAAGGGGGTGCACATTTGAAGTTGTTGAATGAGTGAGTGCTGTTATGGGAGAACAGTGTTGAACTTGAGCTTGTGGGAATACGTTTCCAGTGCAATTAATTGTCCGGGTGACAATTAATTGACCACTCTAGCTAATTATGTAATTAGCATTCTCATCATGAATTCACGCAGTGGGAGAGGATCTGTCAGAGTCTGTCAGTGATAGTGCTAACGTCAGTTGCTCGAGACTAACTGCCTTTCAGGGTTGGGGCAATTAGTGGCTCATGATAATTAGTGGAGTAATTAACGTCTGGAGTCTTGAGGACTCAGATGACTCGGTAAAGCGAGGTCATGGGGTTAGCATAATACGTTATATTAATCATATTCTGTCTGGTGACAGTGGATTAAGTTGCACTCATTGTTAATTAGTAATTAATTAACTCCTCTTCCGTGAATTCACAGTGTTTGATGAGACCTGCTTAGGCAGTGCGGAGTGAGACGTATTTATGTATGATTAATTATCGGTCCGGGTGACAGTTAATTAATTGCTCGAGGTTAATTAGGGTAATTAGCACTCATTAGTAAGTAAAAGTAATTAATGATACACAGACTGTTGAGAAGCCACCCACTTGGGGTAGGCTTAGTTATCGTAACTCAATGGGGATGTAATTAGTGGTCCGTTTGACCTTAATTAAGAATTACTCACTGAATACTTGCAAGGAGTCAAGTGTGATGTAATTTAAGAGTTTGAGTTATTGTGACAAGAGGACTTGTGTTAACGTAGAGTACTATCATGTTGTTGTCTAGCGTGAGACACTTGTTGTGATTAAAGTAGTACTTGTTGCTGACTGCTGTGATCAGTCAATTTCCATCATAATTCACATAATCAATGTTGTAATTGATTAAGGCAATTTCTTTTGGTTATCGTCTAGTGACGAGGGTAAAGTAACTTAGGGATGAGTGGAGCTGTGTCCCAGAATCCCACCTTGCCTGACTGTGTTCACTTTAGTTGTGATAGGGGGAGTCACTGTTAGACTACCCACCTGATTACGGGGGTCGCTCCTGTTGGGCGGGAGGACCTTAAGCTTGTGATTAGAGTAGCTGCCACTAGGAAGTCGTGTCACTATTGATTGCTTGCTTGTGTCATCAGTGGACAACTTTGGTCAGTAGTTCATGTTGTCAGCCCGAAGTGTCAGCAGGATGGAGCCTGCTGTCATTTCTCGAGGGGCTGTTGAATAGCTGTATTGCAAATGCCACTGGATTGACATTAACGTAATTAAATCACTCGCTGTGGTGTAACTTAGTCTGTGATATTTTTCTTTGATTTGCAATATTGCGTCATCAGTGGGCACACCTGTGTTCAGGTTAGTTCAGTATGCAGCCACACAGCAAGGGTTGCTATTTAGCTGTTGGTTATGGTGCCACTGGATGGACATTAACGTAAAGATTAATTTGAGGAAGGGTGCTGGAGTTGCCAGTGGACCCATTAGTTATTGATGTCATTGAAAGGCTACTGATTTGATTGCATTGCAACCGCTATTGCAGGTGTAGACTGCACTGAGGCGTAGAACAGTTAGGAGGTTACTGGAGACGTGTTTCAGAACTCACTGTGTCATTTGTTGTAATTGTGATTATAGATCTGTTAGTTCTTGCTTGCTTGTTGATTCCTCTGTGGGCACGCTTATGTTCGAGTTAGTTCATTATGCAGTCCGAGGGGCTGGTGTCTAGCTGTCATTGATAGTGTCACAGGAAGGACTTCGAGTAACGTCATTGACATTCTTTTGTTTTAATGTAGTAGTCTAGTCTCTTGTTATTAATAAATTGTTATTGTACAGAAAACGGTCTTTGATGTCAACCTTCAACTATCCTGTGCCACTCCCATAATCTGATATGATAATATTGTTGTTTTGATCTTGATATGACGGCTGTGCTCTTGGGAATTCGAATTCCAATTCATAGCGCCACACAACAAATAAAATTTGATTGTGAGAACCCGTCGGTTACCCTTTATTGGTTTTAACGTCATGTTTAACTAGGAGGAACCAGCGGCCTATTGTGGACAGGTTTTCACCCCTGCTGGTGGAAGCCTGGCGGTTTGCTCCCGCTTCTCCTTTTTCTACTGGACTCATGCTTAACTGCCAAGAGCAGCCTTTAAACTTGTAGTCCACCTCCTAAGGGAGGTAGGCGTAGAGAAAAATCTCACATCCTCTATGTTGCCAACTTTCATGAAAATCCTAGTGTCATCTGCAAAGGATGATACAGTGCTATAGGTTGTGTTCTTGTCTATGTCCGATATGAGGACGAGAAAAAGTATTGGAGCAAGCACAGTACCCTGGGGGACTGAGCTCTTCACGGTCGATGGGCTAGATTTTATTTTGTTGACTATTACACATTGGGTTCTGTTAGTCAGGAAATTGTAGATCCATCTGCCTATTTTCCCGGTAATTCCTTTTGAACGCATTTTATGTGCAATAACACCATGGTCACATTTATCAAAAGCTTTTGCGAAATCTGTGTAAATTACATCAGTGTTTTGTTTGTCTTCCATAGCATCTAATGCCATATCATAGTGGTCCAGCAACTGCGACAGGCAAGAGCGCCCTGTTCTGAAACCATGTTGTCCGGGGTTATGGAGATGCTGTGATTCCATGTATTTTGTGATCTTACTTCTTATCACTCTCAAAAATTTTTATGATGTGCGATGTTAACGCTATCGGTCTGTAATTTTTTGCCTCTGCCTTATTTCCTCCTTTATGGAGTGGTGCTATCTCTGCTGTTTTTAGTATGTCAGGGATAACGCCAGTATCTAGGCTTTGTCTCCACAGAATGTGAAGGGCCTGCGATAGTGGTTTTTTGCAGTTCTTGATGAATATGGAGTTCCAAGAATCCGGGCCTGGTGCAGAGTGCATAGGCATACTGTTTATGGCTTCTTCAAAATCTAGTGGGGATAGGGCGACGTCTGATATATGATTTGATGTTGGTATCATATCCATGAAAAATTCATTTGGGTTATCAATCTTTAGTGCGTTTAATGGCTCGCTGAAAACAGAGTCGTACTGCTTCCTCAGTAACTCGCTCATTTCTTTGTTGTCATCGGTGAAAGTTCCATCTCACTTTCGCAGGGGCCCGATACTAGATGTGGTTTTTTATCTCGATTTTGCATAGGAGAAAAAATATTTCGGATTTCCCTCTATTTCACTGATGGCCTTTTGCTCTCTTTGCCTCTCCTGGGTTTTGTGTGATTCTTGTAGCTTGAGTTCAATTGTTTCTATTTCTCTACCTAACCTTATTCGCCGTTCTTGAGATAGGGTGCGACTCAAATTGTTCCGCGATTCGTTTTCTTCGCCTATATAGGGAACGACGTTCCCGTTCCAATCTGCATCTCTCTTTTTTTCTTAGGGGTATGCGGTTTGAACATATTTCTAGTGCTACTGAGCTTATTTTTTCCAGGCACTGGTTCAGGTTTGCATTTTCTAGCTGTTCTTCTCAGTTTATTTCTGTGAAGTCCTGGTTTATTTGCTCCCAGTTTATCTGTTTATTATTGAAGTTGAATTTGCTGAAATCTCCTCCACCGGGAATCTGGACTGGTTTTGAAGGTCCATTCCCCATGGTTGTCAGAACTTCAATTAAATTGTGATCTGAGTAACAGGTATTTGTAATCATTATGTTCCTGATCAATTCATCATTATTAGTGAAAATGAGGTCCAACGTGTTCTCCTTCCTAGTTGGTTCTACTATTTGCTGGTTCAAGGCAAACCTATCGCACATCCGTAGCAGGTCATTTGCATGTGCCTGTTCATTTAGGCTACTTCCTGGTATTCTTTCTGATATTACTGTATTAGCCAGGTGCTTCCATTTCAGGTGCCGTAGGTTGAAGTACCCAAGCAGGATGATGTTCGGAGCTGGATTTGTGAGGTTTTCCAAGCAGTGTTTTATTTTCATTAGTTGGTCTTTAAACTGCTGAGGGTTTGCCTCCGGTGATTTATATACAAGGACAACAACTACATTTAGGATCTCTATTTTGACTATCAGCACTTCCACCATATCATTTGAGGTGTTTAGCAGCTCAGTACAGATGAGTGTGTCTTTGATGTAGAGGCTGACCCCACCATGAAGCCAGTGTTTTTTATCACATCTGAAAAGATTGTACTCTGAGATCGATTTTTCACTATCAAGGTAGTCCTTTGTGTGAGTTTCCATTAGGGCTGCAAACACTGCATTTGCCTCATGAAGGAGACCATCTATAAAGTGAACTTTGTTGGATTTGCGTGTTTTTATACCCTGGATGTTGGCAAATATAAATGATGTTATCGTGTTAGTGGAAATGCTGGATGCTTTACTTGGTGTTAATATCTGAGGCTCTGGTAAGGAGGCCACTGTGTTTGCGTCTTCTCTATCATTTGACCGAGTTGGTGGTAGAGTCTGGTCATTTTTAGCCATTCTTCTCCTCTTCCTCTTGCTAAAAAATTATCCCGGTCGATGGAGTAGTGGCTGTTTTCATAGTGGTAGTCTGTCGGTTTTATTCGCCTGGTACCTCTTATATGAAAAGCTGGACATTCAGCATTGAAGCACTCTTTCCTGTCCAAAGAGTTCTTGCAAATTTCTGGGTGAAAGAATTCACAGCTTTTGGTACATTTACCTGTATTGAGGAGGTTTCTGCACTTTCTAGGGTGATCGTATTTACATGTTCCATTTGTTCTTCCCGATTCCCCATGCTTACAGGTAGCCCATTTGTAATACCAACAGATTTTGGGGCCTTGTTTTGTTTGCTTCCCTTTGCCAGGGACCGCACTCTGCTGCGGCGTCCCCGACACTGTGCTCTGCTCCGGGGCCTGTGACACCGCACTCTGCTCTGGCGCCGTTGACACCGCGCTCTGCTCAGGGGTCCCCGACTCCGCGCTCCACTAAGGGGTCCCCGACTCCGCGCCCTGCTCAGGCGTCCCCGACTCCGCGCCCTGTTCAGGCGGCCCCGACTCCGCGCCCTGTTCAGCGCGACTCCACTCCCTGTTCAGGCGTCCTCGACTCACACACACACACAGTTCTATCCCAAGTTCTTCCCAAGAGGCAGACAAGAGGAGCTCCAGCATATTTCAACAATCCTATGTATTGTAGTACAGGATGATGATAGTGAGTGGTGTCCCAGAGAACATAAAGGTATAGTGCTTTTGAAAAATAGGTGAGATAACAGTAATGTGCCAAGGGAAGTGAAAAAATTGGATGAGAAAAAGTTGCCCTAGTGTTTTCAATGCAGAGAACAACATTCAAGATGGCCGGTGGCGGCAAGAGGAAATACAAAACGGAGCTTGATTTTGCTGGATTCAGTGAAGAAAGCATTGAGATAACCAGTCTATACAACAAGTTGGTAAAATTAGATACTCTGGTGACCTCTCATGTAGAAATAATTAGTAAATTGAAAGAAAGTAATGACCATTTAAATAGCAAAGTTGTATGTCTTGAGGGTGTAGTGAAAGACCTGTGCAAGAATAAGATTCAATTGGAAACAAATTGCAATGCCATGGAAGAAGAAAATAGACTCTTAAAAACAGCTTTGGAAGAAGTTAAAGTAAATTTAAACATAAATGACTACAATAGGTTAGGTAAGGAATTTCAACAGGAGAAACAGCTTTTGTCAGCACAGATGAAGGAAGTTGCACAGGGAATAGAACACTGCAAGAAAGATATGCAACTCACTTATGCACAAGTGGCCAAGGAGAAGGAAAAAATAGAAGAACCAGTAAAGGAAGTCAAACACTGCAGCAACCAAGATAAAACAAACATTAGGCTGGAAGTGAGGAAAGAATTGGCATCTAACCCGAAGTTGGTGCAAAACACAGTTGATCGAAGTAAGTCCCTGATCATTTTTGGCGGCAAAGAAAAGGAGATAACATCTAGGTCAGAAAGAGCTGTAGAAGAAGCGAAAGTAGTAGATAAAATTGTTGGCCTCGTGGAAGGTCTTACAACCATAGAGAATGTGTGCGACTACAGGAGAATAGGCAGATATGTAAAAGGGAAAGATCGACCTTTGAGGATCACCCTAAATGGTGCCAAACAGATGGAGGAAGTACTAAGGAATGCTAGAAAATTACAAAATGATGATGATGGGAAAGTGTGGTCGTTAAGACGAGATCTTTCAAAAGAAGATAGAGAGAAGCTGAAACTGAACCTCGCTGAGGCAAAACGTTTAAATGAGAGCAGGAATGAAGAAGAAATCAATTCTTTTTTCTACAAAGTGATAGGGGTAGGCAGACCAGTAAAGTGGTACATAAAGGCAAACCAACAAAATCATTAGAGAAAGGGGGAGTGAAAAATAAGATGAGGGGGAACAAGTTCCTGAAGATTGCATACACCAACATAGATGGAGTAAGATCAAAGATACTAGAGTTAAGGGATGTAATACAGCTGCAGACACCAGACATTGTTGCACTCACGGAGACAAAACTTGAAGATGTTATTTTAAATGAGGTCATATTCCCAAGGGGCTACTCAATTTGGAGACGGGACAGAAAAATTAGGAAAGGCGGTGGCGTTGCTGTGCTGGTGAAAGAACACCTAAAGGTGAACAAAATAATGACTGCTAATCCACAAGAAGTTGACATAATAGCACTAGAGATCTGCCATGAGGATGACAAATTAATGATTATAAATGCATATAGTCCACCACTAAGCAGCACATGGTCAAAGGAGGAGCTAGATAGTAAACGAGAAGGTCTTATAACAATAATGAGAGAGATCATAGCAAGAGCGGATAACGATAGTTCACGACTGTTGATAGTCGGCGACTTCAACTTGAAATCCATAGACTGGGAAGCATACGAAGCTAAAACAGAAGATTTCTGGACCTTTAAATTTGTAGACCTCATCCTGGAAACATTCTTGTATCAACATGTTAAACAAGCTACGAGGATGAGGGAAGGGGTCGTTCCCTCTATGCTAGATTTGATATTTACCAGGAAGGAGGAAGAAATAATTGACATTCAGTACCTTCCTCCCTTGGGTAAAAGTGACCATGTCTTTTTGGGAATAAAGTATGCGATGCGTTATAATCTGGAATAAAATATGGTGGTCGATGCAATTGAAAAACCTGACTTTAGGAGAGGACATTATGGCAACCTTAGGAAATTTTTTAGTGAGTATAATTGGACAGACTTGTTGCTAGGCAAGGAAGTAAATGAGATGTATGTCAAGTTTTGTGAAATATATGATAAAGGCACAAAAAATTTATACCAGAACAGAGAAGCAGAACTAGGAAACAGGATTGGTTCAACATAAAGTGCGAGAGGGCCAGAGACCAAAAGACACAAAAATGGAATCAATACAGGAAGAGGCCAAACCCCCAAACATACCAGCGATACAAAGATGCGAGAAACAACTACACGGCAGTGAGCAGAGAGGCAGAAAGAAATTTTGAAAAAGGGATTGCAGACAAATGTAAAACAGAACCAGGTCTATTCTATAAATTCATAAACAACAAATTGCAGATAAAGGATAATATTCAGAGGTTGAAAATGGGAAATAGATTCACGGAAAATTAAAAGGAAATGTGTGAAACATTAAACGAAAAGTTCCAAAGTATGTTTGTACAAAATGAAATCTTCAGGGAACCAGATACATTAAGAATTCCAGAGAAGAACATATTATTATTATTAACATCTTTATTGACAAAATTAATTACAATTTTGCCTAATCAGAGGATTTTGATAGTCTGATTAAAGTGAGGATAATACTAGTATTCACTGTCACGCAGGACAGAGGGTCATACATAAGACAATAGGTCTAAATTGTAGGCAGAAGCACATATATATCATGGTTACAATCAATGTTTTAATGTATGGATATGTGAGAACAACTTTCTACTGTGCACTGCCACACAAGGGCAGGGATAGTGATAAGTGATGCAGCTTAGAAGTAATATATATAAAAATTGTTCTTCATTCTTTAAAATGGACAAGCAAATTTTGGGTAAATTGTTAGGATGTCGTCCAGAACACCTGAGTCAATAAAATAGTTACACAGTTGGTGGTACAAGAGGCCAGGAGGTCTAAAGTCCTTTACGGTTTCACATTCATCAATTTAGTGTTCTAGTGAATGCATTAAAGGTTTATCACAGAGTTTACAATCTGAGTATTCTGGTAGTGGCTCAGCCTCACTAACCTGCCAGATGTGTCTATAGCCAAGGCAAATTCGCGCAATGACTACATCACATTGCCTGGTTCGGTTACTGTGCTGACCATACAAATACCTATTATTACAAAACTTGTCATAACCTTTAATACTGCAGCTTTCAGGTCTCTGGGCATTTCTTAGTTCTTCTAAATCTGAGTTAATTTCTTTAATTTGTATGTTTCTAATAACTGCATTAGATAGTCCAAAGTCATAATCAATGTTTTCTTTCCTGCAAGCCTCATTGGCCAATCGATCTACGAAGTCATGTTTTCCAACTCCAACATGGGATGGAATCCACACAAATTTTATACAAGAGTTATCATCATTGGCAAAAATTACATTCCATTTAATATTACAAGCTACTTCCGACATACATTGTGATGGGTTATTTAAGGACTGCAGAGCACTTTTAGAGTCACAGAAAATAACTCCACCACCATTGAGCTTAAGGTATTCAGTGGCTAGATAAATGCCCAATAGCTCGGTCTGTGTCGTGCTAGCCCAGTTGTTCAATCTCTGTGTACTAGACATGATCATTTCATTCCCTTTATATACTGCACATGCACAACCTGTTCTACCAGTGCCTAACTGCACAGAGCCATCAGTAAAGGCATAGGATTCAGTCGGTTTGAGAATTTGAAGATGACTGTCAATAGCTTCTAATGTTATACATCTCAAAATGTCAGTGTTATACATTTGTTTTACACTGATGGGGGTATAATGCAGAGAGACCTCCACATCTTTCCAAGGGGGAATATAGTGAACAGTTTTATCAGGGTTAAGAGACACATTCAGTTTCTGAAGATTATAGGCACAACAACTGAGCCACACACTGTAGGGAGCTTTTTGCGGCGGATTGAGGGAACAGTCAGAATTGTTTAGAATGGATCTCAACTTAATTTGAATAGAGCTGGGGGGACCATTATTTTTCAAAGTTTTGGCGCAAAACATAGTACTAAGTAGAACTATTCTTTCGTAAATGGAAGGTAAGTTTAGTTCCTTTCTCATGTTAACAATTCTGACAGTTCTAGGACAACCCAGGATGATGCGCATGGCATCATTCTGTACTACATCTAGGCCTTGTAATTGTTTAGGAGAGAAATTAAGAAGATGCAAGGCATAATAATCAACAACAGATCGTATAAAGGCAATATAAAAACTACAGGCATATTTTATATTAATGCCAAATCCTTTGCCAACAAGAGTTTTGAGAGGTTTAAGACGCTCAACTAGTTTTTTGCGCAGGTTGCTGACGAGATTTGCATCATTAACCTCGAAGAGAAGAACATAGAGCACATAGAGGTGTCTAGAGACGAAGTGGAAAAAATGCTCAAGGAGCTAAATAAGAACAAAGCAGTTGGTCCAGATGGAGTTTCACCATGGGTTCTGAGAGAATGTGCACCTGAGCTCAGCATTCCTCTTCAACTGATTTTTTCAGGCATCCCTGTTTACAGGAGTTGTAGCTGATGTGTGGAAAAAGGCTAACATAGTTCCAATCTACAAAAGTGGAAGCAGGGAAGACCCCCTTAATTATAGACCGGTATCATTGACAAGTGTAATAGTCAAAATATTGGAAAAAATAATTAAAACTAAATGGGTAGAACACCTGGAGAGAAATTATATAATATCAGACAGACAGTATGGTTTTCGATCTGGAAGATCCTGTGTATCAAATTTACTCAGTTTCTATGATCGAGCAACAGAGATATTACAGGAAAGAGATGGTTGGGTTGTTGTTTCACAGCAGCAACCATGTCTGACGCATCCTCTACGAGCTCCCGCTCCACGGTGACCCCCGGTCATGGAAAACGACTCTCTGAGGAGGAAATACGCGACATTTTGTATGATGACGGTGCTCTGGATGATGACCTAGACTATGATCCTGAGAAAGACCTTACTCAGATATCTGATACGAGTGAGGAGGAGACGGAATTTGAAGATGCGGCGAGTGTGTATGGTACACGTGCCTCGCCCGGCCTGCCTTGGGTCAACACCGTTATCATCACCACCACCATGTATGTCCCCAGACGCTAGTAGTTTATTCAGTGATAGTACGTGTGACGAATCATTCTCGGGCTTCAGTGACATTGGCTCTGATACGAGTAGTGTAGACGACCCGAGTACGAGCAGCGGTGGTGTTACCAGGCGGGGTTTTGCTGCCTCAGCAACACGCCGGGGCAGGCGGCGGCGTGCCTCACAGCATGTGGACAACAATGACAGTGGCCCCTCAACATCATTTATTCGTGGTAGGCCTACAGTACGGAAATCTGCCTCAGCGTCTAGCATAGCCTCACGCAGCTCCAGCAGAAGCAGCAGACCACGTAGCCGTAGTTATGGTGCTCGTGGTGGTGTTGGCCGTGGTGTTGGCGCCAACAACAAACCCCCTGGTGTACTTGTGTGGGAGGATTGCACCACATTTGTCCCTCAAATACCAACATTTGATGATAGCGATTTTGGTGTTACACCATTATTTCCATATACTGGTGATGATATGGCAGACATGGAATATTTTCAGGCATATTTTGACAATGTATTCATGACGCATCTTGTGACTGAGACAAACAGGTTCGCTCACAGCCTCATAGACGACGGCATTTTACCTGCCTCACGCCTCACGCGATGGAAGGACACGACAATCGACGAAATGTACGTGTTTCTGGCACTCACCATGATGATGAAGCACTCTGAGAAATCTGTCATCCAGGAATATTGGAGCAAAGACAGCCTTGTTCCAACGCCCGTGTTCAACTGGTACATGTCGCGTGATAGGTATCTCTTGATTCTCAGGTGCCTGCATTTCGAGAATAATGCAAATGAGGACAGACAAGACAGACTGTGGAAAGTACGGAAGATGTTCAGTGACATGAGAGGGAAGTTCAGGGATTATTTTGTACCTGGACAGAATGTGGTTATTGACGAGTCGCTTGTACTGTTCAAGGGGCGACTGGCATTCAAGCAGTACATCCCATCAAAGCGGCACCGATTTGGACTGAAGTTTTTTGTGCTGTGCGACTGTGAGACTGGTATCGTCTTGGACATGATATTATATTCTGGTACAGACGTCGACATACCAGCTCAAGATGTACACGGGTTCTCAGGCAGTGTCGTGAAAACCCTGATGGAACCGTTGCTGAACAAGGGGCATGTACTGTTCACCGACAACTATTACACCAGCCCCTTGCTGACCAGATACCTCCTTGCCCACAACACCGGTGTATGTGGCACTGTGAAGGGCCACAGGAAGGAAATGCCAGTGTTCGGTTTAGCTATAGCCGTGGGTGAGTGCCAGCTACGCAAGTGTGACAAAACGCTGTCAGTGCGGTGGAAGGACAGACGCGAGGTGAATATGCTGACTACGATTCACACCGGTGCCATGGTGGACAGTGGGAAAGTCCACTTTCAGACACGCAACACCATGTATAAGCCAGACTGTGTCATAGACTATAACGTGAACATGCGTCTCGTCGATAAGTGTGACATGATGCTTGGTGGAGTGGAGTGTGTGCGCAAGTCTGTGAAGTGGACGAAAAAGTTCTTCTTCCACCTCATGGATGTTGTAGTGCTCAACTGCTACAATATGTACCTAGTAAAATCAGGCAGGAGACCGTCTATACGTACATTCAGTGCTGGTGTTGTGTCACAGCTGCTAGTAAAGTATGGCAAGGAGGGTTCTGTTGTACCGCGCGGAGTGCAAGCAACAATGCCACATGCAGCTCCAGACAGATTGACGGGTAATGAAAACTTCAGAGTACATATGCTCGAGTATATGCCAGGCACAGCATCACGGGAGAAGGGTAAACGTGCTTGTATAGTATGCAGGAACACTACCCGCAGAGAACAAAAACGAAGATACATCAGCACCTGGTGCGTGGAGTGCAAGGTGCCACTCTGCCCCGTTGGCTGTTTCGCAGCATATCACACACTCGCGGAGTACTGAGTGTGTTTATGATGTGTGTATATAGTGTGTGATACTGTACAGTGTGTATATAAAGTGTAAATATAAATATATTTGATACATTGGAAATTGTGCAGGATAAGTGACGTTGTTTGCGATGCACGTAACACAGTGTTTACGGACAGTACGGATGTTGTACTGCGATAATAGAGTGTATGTGTTCATTATACATTGGATTGCCATGTAAAAACAATGAAAATGTATTTAGAAAGGTGCGCAAAAAATGACCGAAAATATATTCGCGGCAACTCGCTCGCCCCGCCCCGACCGCCCCACCCGCCTCGGGAGCTTACAGCACGGGCGCACGGGGAATCATGACGTCACGCCCCAACTTACGGACCCCATAGCAGCCAAAGTAAGTACAATTACGACTTTTTTTTTACATACCCATACCGAGGGAAGGGTTTTTGACACTTTAAAAAGAAAAAAGAATTTTTTCCAGAGAATTTATTTCCTGCGCACCACGGGGGTGTCATATTTGGAGGCAACGCAGTTAAAGGGTTAAGAAGCACATCAACAAACNGGGGGGAAGAGGCAGTGAGGGGGGGAAGGGCAATGAGGGGGAGATGCAGTGAAAGATAGAAGCAGTGAGGGAAGGAAGGATGGGAGTGAGTGAACGCAATTACACAATGAACTTTATTTCATTTGTTGCATTTATGCTATGAATCTGTCGATTTTTTCCCTTAGAATTTTTTGTTAAATTTAAAAAAAATTCTCTGTCCATTTTCCTCCATTCTTGTTTACGAACTTACACGTTAACCGACGGTCTCGTCCCCAAGGGGTTCGGAAACCAAGTGGTGCTCTGTAACTTGAACATAGTTTTGTAGGTTTATTTAGATGAATTAGGTATACAAATTTAGTTTCATGTGGGGTTTTTGGGGTAGTCAGGAACGGATTAATTCATTTCCCATTACAGTGGCACCTCGACATACGATTGCCCCTACTTACGATAAATTCGAGTTCCGATATAAATTTCATCAAAAAATGCGACTCGACATCCGATGGTGTCGTCGACAACCGATATTTGTTGGTACACGTTCGGGTCAGCCAAGCGCGTGGTTCCCGGACACGCGGTCCGACCTGCCTCAGTTTACTACAGCTACCCGCATGGTGACGATCGCGCCTATAAGAAATTCCGCTTTTGTGGTGATTTTTTTGCATTTTGAACATTAAAGTAATTATTTTCTATCGTGCCATGAGTCCCAAGAAAGTCAGTGGTAAGGCTCAACATTTGAGATCATGTAAGAATGACCATAGACCAGAAACAAGAGATCATTCGTAAATATGAAGACGGTGTGCGGGTCGGTGAACTGGCTAGGCAGTACAACAAATCTCAGTCAACGATATCCACCATACTGGTTAAGAAAAAGGACATTATGGGTGCTAAAGTGATGCATCATTACAGACAAATGTTAAATCGAATGGAAAAACAAATGTCTCTTGACAAATTTGTAGTGAGACAAACAAGCACTGAACCACAACCAGGTCCTAGTGGTATTCAGGCAAAACGTAGGAGAGAGAGTACCCCAGAGAAAACATCACTGCCTGATGTGATAATGGAAGGGGACTCCCCTTCCAAACAGTAACAACTCTCCTCCTCCCCCTCATCACCATCTTCCATACGCCATCGAAATCCCTCCATAAAGGTAAGTGAAGTTTTGGTACTGTATTGTAGTTAGAAAAAAACATTGTATTCAGTATAAAATGAATTTTAAGTTAATATTTTGGAGGGTGGGGAACGGATTAATTCAAATCCCTTTATTTCTTATGGGAAAATTCGCTTCGACTTCCGATATTTTGACATACGATCCGTCTCTGGGAACGGATTAGCATCGTAAATCGAGGCATCATTGTATTTCTTATGGGGAAATTAGCTTCGGAATACGAGTTTTCGGAACACGAGCCGTCTCCATGATCGAATTAAACTCTTAAACTGAGGTACCCCTGTACATAGAACAAATAATTTTAAATATATTTGTGGCAACTCGCTGTGCTTGAATGGCCTGCACGACTGTGTCTGGGAGCTTCACGCACGAGCGACCAGCCCCTGATGACGTCACAGTGCACTGTGTCTACATCCCCACAGCCAAAAGTATGTGGAATTTGGTATTTATTTTTACACAGACATGTTCAGCTAAGGGAATTTATCTTTTTACAATGAAAAAAGAATTTTTGGGGAACACTTTATTTCATGCGCACAGGGGGAATGTCACAATAAACTCAGCGCATCACAGTGGTTAACCCCCAATGTATCTTCTTTTATATAAATAAATAAATGTCTGCCATCGATCAGGTCTGGCATCCAGAAAGGTAGGCGCCCCAAGACAAAACCCGTTCTGGTGAAAACATTGCTACCGAAAACCGAACGAGTAGACAAAACTCCCCAAATGAAAACTAACAACTAGTATGATGTCATCATGTCGCCGCACCACTGTCAGTGCAACCCCCTCCCCTCCGTGGGAGGGGGAAGGGGGAGCCCATCGGAGGGGGAAGGGGGAGCCCATCGGTCATGCTCGATGGAAGTGTACTGCATTTCCAGAAAGCCAAATGATTTGAAGCTGATGGTATGCTGTAACCGTTGCAATATTTGGCACCATGGATCATGTGTAGGTGTTACAGAATGTAATGATGATTTGTGGATTTGTTTGTGCGCTAGCAAGTTGTGAATTATAATTTAAAAATTCACTTAAAATAATTAATACATTATTATTATTATTATAACCTTACCAAATACTTTGCTGAATCAAATAATGTTATTACTTTCAATGTGTTACAATAGCATAATTAAGTGCTGAAAGTGTCAGGTCTTTTATATAGTCAGTATTTGATATATTCTGTACTCTTTTTATGTTATTTCTATTTCAAACAGAAATACTGTAGTGTTTAAAGTATATACAGTATCTTAATAAATTTGAACCTTATTTTATTTAACATCAACAAATTAGATTTCGAATGTTAAAACCAATTTCAACCAATTAAAGGATGTATCCTTTAATGTTAAAAATTGTTCAAACTGAAATAAATATATAACACTGTACAGTACAGTTGTGTTTAACTATGTTTTGCAATTCCTTTGGAAAAGGTACTTGTACACCAAGTACTACTAGGTCATTATGAGATACGCTGAATGTTGTCAATATACCATCTGAATACGCCTCACTTTGCGTTCATCATTGGATGTCCTAATGATTAAGGTCCCCAAAAGGACTTAATCAGACCTCAGTAGATACTTACTCTCACACTCACACACACACACACACACACACACACACACACACACACACACACACACACACACACACACACACACACACACACACACACACACACCACACACACACACACACACCTTACCTTGAGGTTACCTTGAGGTGCTTCCGGGGCTTAGCATCCCCGCGGCCCAGTCGTCGACCAGGCCTCCTGGTTGCTGGACTGATCAACCAGGCTGTTAGACGCGGCTGCTCGCAGCCTGATGTATGAGTCACAGCCTGGTTGATTAGGTATCCTTTGGAGGTGCTTATCCAGTTCTCTCTTGAACACTGTGAGGGGTCTGCCAGTTATGCCCCTTATGTGTAGTGGAAGCGTGTTGAACAGTCTCGGGCCTCTGATGTTGATAGAGTTCTCTCTCAGAGTACCTGTTGCACCTCTGCTTTTCAACGGGGGTATTCTGCACATCCTGCCATGTCTTCTGGTCTCATGTGATGTTATTTCTGTGTGCAGGTTTGGGACCAGCCCCTCAATTATTTTCCACGTGTAAATTATTATGTATCTCTCCCGCCTACGCTCAAGGGAATACAGATTTAGGCACTTTAGTCGGTCCCAGTAATTTAGATGTTTTACTGAGTGAATTCTAGCAGTAAAGGATCTCTGCACGCTCTCCAGGTCAGTAATTTCTCTAGCTTTGAAAGGGGCTGTCATTGTGCAGCAGTACTCCACTCTAGAGAGTACAAGCGTTTTGAAAAGTATCATCATCGGTATGGCATCTCTAGTGTGAAAAGTTCTTGTTATCCAACCTGTCATTTTCCTTGCAGTTGTGACGGCTACGTTATTGTGTTCTTTAAAGGTAAGGTCTTCCGACATGAGTACACCCAGATCCTTTACAGTGCCTTTTCGTTCTATGTTATGATTTGCCTGAGTTTTGTACGTGGTTTCCGTTTTTATATTTTCAATTTTTCCGTAGCGCATGAGCTGGAACTTATCTTCGTTAAACACCATATTATTTTCTGTAGCCCATAGGAAGACCTTATCTACATCTGATTGGAGGTTTGCCATGTCCTCTGTGAGGAGATGTAGAATCTCCTCAGCTAGTTTTCCTAGTTTCTAGAATAGGCTAGTCGCTCTAGGGACTCTAGAAACTGAAGCTTTCAAATTTTCATATACTTGTTGGGTGTCATATGAAAGCTTATGTTAAATGCTGTCAGTTAAAACTAATTAGAGGTCTGTGATTGCTCTGTAGAGAGAATTACAGCAAAATTTTCCTGTTCTGTGAAACAGAGAGATGGTAGTATAACAAAAACCGTTACGGGTGGGGGGGAACAGTGGGGGAACGTTACCTTCCCCCCCCACCAAGGGAGACGTTGAGACGTTGTGTTAGGCCTCACCCTCCTTGTGACGTCACGCCACGCCACAGGCGAGGGGCACGTGTGATTGGTCTAGGCACCCCTGCTCCTATGCCGAGTTTTGGCGCGAAAAGCTGTGATTGGAAGCGGCATGTGGAACAGTGCCGGCTTCCTGCTGATTGGTCAAGACAAGGTAGGGGGAGAAATATAGGGATGTGTGTCTCTCGGGCCCACCAAAGAGTCAGTTTGAATTGGGCAGCCAGGGTGTGAAGAGTGTTCAGGTGGGGGTGGCGGGGCTGCCACCCCCACCACCGTTATCGCTCCTGTCGTTCTGTTTATTCATATTGCATGGCACTCCAGCCACCCTGGGTGTGTCGAAGCCCAAATTTGCGAGAAACTGGGACTTGGACTTTGAATTCCGCCCGACGTCGTCCATGGGGAGGTGACGCCGGCCAGTGTCACTCCTGTCACCCCAGTGTAAGAGCGAGTCATGCTCTGGTATGATGGGGTTGTTAGTGATTCCCCATCCATGTGTGTATGGCACGCGGCCACCCAGGCCGCCCTCTGGCCGCCCGCGGCCACCAGTCACCCACCCACCTTACACCGCGCGCGAGCTGCCCGGGTGGGGTGGGGTGCTGTGACGTCACGCGCCACCCGTGGCCACCCTCCTGAAGGCCACGCAGTGGCCACATGTTGGCCACCACCTTTGGCCACCCCCTTGGCCATCTTCCCAGGACAGCCTAAGGCCACATCTTGTCGACGCACGAAGAGCAAGCTAAGTGTTGACAGCCAGGTGGTAAGGACCTGGGAAATGAGGAAATGTGTGGACGGAAACGTGAGTACTTTAACAGTGTATAACAGGGTCTCAGTTAAAAGAGAATAAGAGAAAAGTTGTGTGGGCCCCTAGCCCGGCCAGGCTAGGGAAGTAGCTGAGACGCCCGTCTGTGGCACGCCCAGGTGACTGTGGGGCAGTACCTGGAGAGGGAAATTGTCACTGTAAATCATGTAGTGATATAATTGTACATCTGTAGAGATGTTGTGCGTAGACTGACTAGAGTTTGGGACCAGTCAGTGTAGAAAATCATCATGTAATGATCCAGTCTGGCGATTCTGTATAATCGTCCAGCCTTGGTTAGTGCCATGGTACCTCATTATGTAATTAGGCCAGGTTAGAGTTAATTAAGCAGACCCGTGGGGCAGGGTTATTAGCGGTTATCCTGAGGTCTGTATATGTCCTGGTGATTAATTTACATTGTTTATGGAGGCCATTCCCATATGTTTCATTTGCATGTTGCATGTATTATGTTGTGTGGTGAGTCAGTAGATGTGATCGCTGACTGATTGCCTAATGATGTCATTAGCATGGGGGGCATGCTGACGGTATCATTATGGGCAGGTTTGTGCAGTGTATCAGGTATACGTTATTACTGTCCTAGGAACTGTGTTGAGGATTTAAAGGGACCCTTTGAGTATTCAGGGAAATTCTCAGTCACTTAATGAGAGCGAGCAATTAGTTAATTTGCCTAATTATGGGAGAATTAGTGCCAGCTGTCCGCGTAGAGCGACGGTGCCTTATATTAACGTTAATTGTCTTGCTGAAGCAACCGGGATCGGGCGATCTTTTGCAACGTTTGCAAGATTAGAGGGACAGTAAGATTGGTATACCTTGATTGTTGCAAAACCGTGTGTTATTACTGTGTGGGCATAGTAATTAACGAGTTGCAGTAGTGGCAACCGTATGTGGGCAGTGCTATTTTATGTTTTGCATGCCATTATATGTGTGACCTATGTAACCTTAGGGTTACTTTGTTTCTTTAAGTTGTGTTGAGAACTTGAGGATTCAGTGAGTTAATTAGGGGTAATTAACTGGATAAGGGGGTGCACATTTGAAGTTGTTGAATGAGTGAGTGCTGTTATGGGAGAACAGTGTTGAACTTGAGCTTGTGGGAATACGTTTCCAGTGCAATTAATTGTCCGGGTGACAATTAATTGACCACTCTAGCTAATTATGTAATTAGCATTCTCATCATGAATTCACGCAGTGGGAGAGGATCTGTCAGAGTCTGTCAGTGATAGTGCTAACGTCAGTTGCTCGAGACTAACTGCCTTTCAGGGTTGGGGCAATTAGTGGCTCATGATAATTAGTGGAGTAATTAACGTCTGGAGTCTTGAGGACTCAGATGACTCGGTAAAGCGAGGTCATGGGGTTAGCATAATACGTTATATT
>WNGS01001933.1:0-14519 GCA_020271785.1 Procambarus virginalis
CACATACACTAAATAATGTTGTTAATAATGAACTAAAAAAAGTCCACTTATGGATGTCAACAAAGAAACTAACACTTAACATAGAAAAGACCTACTACTACATCTTATTTGGAAGCAAATCTACAAATGCAATTCAGCTTCAGATAGACAATGTAAACATTAGCAATAAAAATGATGGAAAGTTTCATGGCCTATTCCTTGACAAGAGACTCAACTTCAGTACCCACATACAGCACATGACTAGAAAGTCTCTAAAACAGTTGGTATACTCTCCAAAATCAGATATTATGTACCTAACTCTGCTCTCATCTCTCTATGTTATGCACTAATCTATCCCTATCTTAACGTTGGCATCTGTGCATGGGTTCAACCACTGCAAACCACCTCAAGTCCATCATCACTCAGCAAAATCTGCTATCAGAATAATATCAAATTCTGCTTTCAGACAACACTCAGCCCCTTGTTTAACTCCCTAAACATGCTAAACACATCTCACTCCACAAATTCTCTTGTGTCAACTACATTTACAAAACCCTGTTCTTAAATGCAAATCCTGCTCTGAAACTCTTCCTGGACAGATGTAATAGGACCCATTATCACCACACCAGAAATAAATATCTCTTTGATATCCCCAGAGTTAAACTTAATCTGTGTAAACACTCAATGCAAATAAAGGGACCCAGTCTATGGAACTCACTCCCTATTGAATTAAAAAGCTGGCCAACTTTTACGTCATTCAAAAACAATACTAAAAGTACCTAATTTCATCTTCATAGTTTTTTACCGTTGCTTTAAAATTGCACTGTATCTATTGCTACCCAATATCCCAATCTTTATGTACCCACTCTGAACATCTTTACCATTGTGATCATTGCTGTCTTCTTATATGTGCTGCCAATCTGCTGTATGGTGACTATTAATCTTGTTTTAAATTACCAATCAAGCTGTCAATGTAATCAATCAGATCTTTAATATATCAATGTGCTTTAATATACTTACTAATCTCTCTCACCTCCTTTTTTCTTGCAATGTATTTGTTATCATTTTATTAATTCTGCTAGAATTTACCTACTTAAAATTATCTGTTAGATTGAGGACCTGCCGAAACGCTGCGCGTACTAGTGGCTTTACAAGATTGTAATACTATGCTATGTATTCTCACAAACCCAATGTACCTTCTTGTATATAAATAAATAAATAAATAAATAAATAATAATAATAAATAAATAAATAAATTGCTGCATCTCGCCTCGCTTCTCACTCTGTTCTCCCTCAAGCTCTTGTATGCTTCAGTAATCATATCTGCCCTATCTGTGGCATCTCTCACCTCCTTTACCCCCGCTTCTTGGATTTTGACTTTGTTTCGGGACTTTTTCTAAGAACTTTTCCATGACCAACAATTACTTCAGGTCAGTGTAAGATCTAACTCCGGCAGCCTCAATCCATTTCTGGAATCGTCTTTCCAGATCCCTTGCTGTCTCAGCAAAAGTACGTGCTCCAACCTTCACCATCTCTCTGAAGCGCTTCCTATAAGCTTCTGGGGTTAGCTGAAACGAGCGCAGTATGCTGCTCTTTACTGTTGCATAATCCTGGCACTCTTCCAGTGGCAATTGGGTGTATGCCTCCCTGGCTGCACCGGCCAATCTTAACTGGACCCACTGGTCCCATTCCTCCTGTGGCCACTCCTTGATGCTGGCTACCTTTTCAAAGTACTCAAAAGCCTCTGTCTCTCTCTTTGGGAACAAACAAGGGAATGTCCTTCTCCATAACCCTAACATCTGGTGAGTGTGATACCTGGGTGGTGTTCTCTGGCACCCATTGTTCAATCCTTCGTTGCAGCCAAGGTTCTATTCGCTTCTATCTGCATCTGTTTTGTTCTCTCTTTCTCTTTTTCGACCTGGGCTTTTTCTTTCTCCACCTCTAGTCTTGCTTTCTCTTTTCTCTCCGTCGCTCTAGTCTTGCTTTCTCTTTTTTCTACCTCCAGTCTGGTCTTTTTTTTCCCCTCTCGGCTTCATTTTTCATCTGGAATTCCAATTTCATCTTTTCCAGCTGGAACTGTCTCCTTGTCCTCACGCTGCATCTGGAGTTCTAGCTGAATCTCTCCAAGCTCCTATTCCAGCTACTCCTGCTACTGCGGCTACTCTTTCTGCTCCTACTCGATCCCTGGGATCTAACTTCATCCTGCCCATCATCCTCTTTTCCACTTTCAGCTTCTTTCTGGGCTCCTTGTTCTGCCGCTTCACTCTTGGCTCTTAACTGCCTCAGGATCTCATCCTTCATCCCAGCTACTTTAGATGCTTTCAACCTAATGCCACATTTTTCTGCTATTTGTTTTAATTGATCCCTTGTGCAACCTTCCAAGTCCTCAGGCTTGCCTGACTCCACAAATACTTGCACCTTATCCATCTGTGAGTCTTCCCAAGAGAGAGAATATACACCTGCGGTCACACAGTTTATCTATTTCAACAAGGGGTGTACCAATTCACTCTTGGACAGGGTGTGGGAGTGTCAGTTTGCTACAGGGGGAGGTTTGTGATAGGGGGAGGGTTCACCAGGCCGCTGCCTGAGAAGATCACCAAGATCAGTGAAGCCGCTCCACCCGCCACCAAGACTCAGGTTAAGTCATTCCTGGGACTGGCAGGGTACTACAGAACTTTCATTCCCAATTTCACGTCTATAGCAACTCCGCTAACTAATCTCATCAAGAAGAATGCACCTGTTAGAGTACGTTGGACAGAAATGGAGAACTCAGCATTCTCGACGCTCAAGAAGAAGCTGACTGAAGCACCCATCCTTAGACTACCAGATTCTACCAGGGAGTACATCCTTCGGACAGATGCCTCAAATACAGGTATTGGTGCTGTACTCATGCAAGAGTACGACGGTGAAATATGGCCAGTTGCGTACTCCAGTCGTAAACTGAGCAATGCTGAGCAGAAGTACTCCACTGTAGAAAAGGAACTCCTTGCTGCTGTCGTGGGAGTAAGGAAATTCTACCAGTATCTCTATGGTAAGCGTTTCACGTTTCAAGTAGATCACCAACCCCTCAGCCACATCGGTACGCTTAAAAACGCCAACCCTAGAATAATGCGCTGGGTGTTGTTCCTTCAACAGTTCACATTCCGCGTGGTTTACATAAAGGGAGCCGACAACGTAGGTGCTGACTGGTTGAGTAGGTCAGGGGTGATTAACGAGACGTCGATCGAGGGAGACATGAGCGAGGAAACGCAACGCGCATCACCGGACACTGGTTCCCAGTGTGTCTCTGATGTTTCAGGCATGACACAGGTGGAGAGAGGCAGTGGACAGACCAGCGCCACTCAGGGTTTCGAGGCGTTGAGCCGACCCAGACCTGGAGCTACGTCCGACCACAGTGCCTGCTCAAACCTGAACAGATAGCCACATGTGATCCGGTGACTGAAGAAATTCCTCACTTACCAGAAGAGAATAGTCTAGACGAGGCCCGCCTCGCCTAGAAGATAGAAAACGGGGTCCGCTGGACCCGGCCGCGCTAAGTGCACTCAGTTTGTGCACATGTTGTCAGCGGTGTGAGTTGGAACGAGCGCCACGCTGTGGAGCTCGATCTTTGTTGGGGGTGATGTGGGAGTATGTCTCCCAAGATCCTCCCACAGCTGACTTGAATGGCTCATTGCAGTGCACAGATCTTCGTGCACAAAGCCTATTTCCCTTAATCCTGGATAGTTTTCCTGGCATGTTGGGTATCTCCAGAATGCCCACTTAACCAGGAACACTTTTAAAATACGTAGGCCGCCGTATGTCTAGGCAGGAAGTAGATACAGGGAGTTAAGCATACTGGCCACCAAGGGTCAGTGAGTACATGGCTGGTGCCCGCGTGGGACCGAGGGGAAGACGCCAGCAGCGTCTGACCTCTGGGGTCAACCGGCGCGATGTTGAATAACAGCTATGACGTGTTCATGACGTCACTCCTGCTACTGCTCATCGAACGAGCTAATATGATTGGTTCCCGCTCATTTGCTGCAATGCTATTGGTCAAATTGTAACTCTTTTGTGTTGTGTGCCACGAGATGCCCGGCACCCTTGCAAACTCATTCACGTGAGAGAGACCATACCCAGAGGACGTGTTCTGTTCTACCGGCCAATAGACTGATCACCGTCTATCCCTCACCGTCAAGTTAACTCAGCGTCTTTGCGATATACCACACACTCGCCAGAATCACGAGTGCGAATATATTGTTTAGAAGCCTAAAGTGACAAATCTCCAGAGCGAAACAGACTGGTATCAGGTAACCCCTGGTGACAAAGATCGTCGTGAGTGACTTAGAGTGAACTAAGGCAGTGCCGCCGCCTAAGTAACCTGTGTGTGACCTTACCACAAGTGTACCTGCATGGTGTACCACAGCAGCCGCCAGCCGCCACTCATCCTGAGCGTGTACCTCAGTACCTCGAGCGCCCGCCGCTAGCTGTCGCCAGCCGCCGCCAGCCGCCGCCGCCCTCACTCCTACGTGACGTCACCACCGCCAGTGCCAGTGTGTGTGCGTGTGTCTGTCTGTTAAGCATACAGCACGCCCTACTCACGAAATCATCTCAAGATACTGCGAGTACCCTCCGTGTCTACGAGCGAAACCAGCTGTCAGGCCACCTACGAGTGCTTGTATAAATGTGCCTGAGCGTGAGTGAGTAAGGAAAGGTACCTTATCTGTAAGTACAAGATCTTGTCATTGTTTATTGTGTCTGTGTTGATCTGAGGGATCAACCACAGTTCTCACCTTCTTATACCTGTCGCAGGTTATAGGTGAATCGACGGTGAATGCGTGTTTATCTGTGTGGTATCACGGCATTTCACTCGTCTGTGAATGTGAGCTTCACATACACCACACATTTAGTTATTGTGTGATTTTATTGTGCATGTTATTGCCTGTCCCATTGACAGTGCCTTTGTGTTTATTGCATATCATCATTACCGAGTATCCGGTTGGAACTCTTGTGATCCCTTTGCATACCAGCAGTTAGGTTGCCGTGTTAGTGATTGGCTGTCAACTGTGTTAAGTTAGGTGTTTCGCCACGAGTGGATACGAGTCGATTAGCCAGACGTCAAGAGTCTCGCTAATGCAACCATAGCTTTGCTGACGCCAATCTAAAGTAAATCAAGCACCCTGTGTATTAGTGGTTAAGTTAGTAAATAAACTACTGTTAAGCTTTATGCGGTGTTTCCGTTAAACCACTTCTGAATACTGCCAATATTACTCCAGCCTTCAGCTCTAGGTGTCTTCAACACCGAGTTGCCTGTAAGTCACTAAACTATAAATTTGATGAGGACCCTAGGAGTCCCTTAAAGTGTTACATCATTGAGGAGATTCCAACGACCAACGTGGAGCAGGACCAGGTGAGGCTAGTCTGAGAAGAGACCCACAAGGACTCTAACTCGACCTTGCTCCCAGGCCCTGTACGGTTGCTCTCGTATTTTCTATTCTGCTAATTCCGACTGCTTCGTGAAGCGTCTGCCACATGTACATTGGCGACGTACGCATTGCAGTCATGACAGCAAAAAATAGAAATACCCCCACACCTGGTCGTAGAATTCAAGCAACCCTGTGAGGCAGGACCGGCCATCCCTATACCCATGTTGATGCTGTGTTACAAAGTTCCTTCGCTCCAGATGCTCCACCAGCTTTTTCACACAATCTTCTCCATCAGCTTGCATGGCATGCAGGTTAGGGACACTGGCCTGTAGTTCAGTGCCTCCTGTCTATCCCCTTTCTTGTTTATCGGGACTACGTTAGCTGATTTCCAAATATCTGGCAGTTCCCCTGTTGCCAGTGATTTGTTATACACTATGCAGAGTGGTAGGCACAGTTCTTTTGCTCCTTCCTTTAGTATCCAAGGGGAGATTCCATCTGGTCCTATAGCCCTTGTCACATCCAACTCTAGTAAACACTTCCTTACTTCCCCGCTGGTAATCTCAAACTCTTCCAGTGGTTCCTGGTTAGCTATTCCCCCTCTTATCTCTGGAATTTCTCCTTGCTCTAAGGTGAAGACCTCCTGGAATTTCTTATTCAACTCCTCACACACTTCCTTGTCATTTGTAGTGAATCCTTCTGCCTCTATCCTTAATTTCATAACCAGTTGTTCCTTTACTGTTGTTTTTCTCCTGATGTGGCTATGCAAGAATTTAGGCTGAGTTTTTGCCTTGCTTGCGATGTCATTTTCGCATTGACTTTCTGCCTCTCTTCTCATCCTGACATATTCATTCCTGGCATTCTGGTATCTTTCTTTGCTCTCCAGTGACCTGTTATTCCTATAGTTTCTCCATGCCCTTTTACTTTGCTGCTTAGCTAGCCTACATCACTTGTTAAACCATGGGTTTCTCATCTTCATTTCACTGTTTTCCTTTTGGACTGGGACAAACTTGTTTGCTGCGTCCTTGCACTTCTGCATGATGTAATCCATCATATCTTGGGCCGTCTTTCCCCTAAGCTCTGTTTCCCTTGCTATATCTGTTAGGAATTTTCTTATCCTCTCATAGTTTCCCTTTCGGTATGCTAACCTTTTTTGGTTTCGGTATCCCTCCTCGAGTTCAATAACCCTTCTTCAATCAGGTAATCAAACACCAGTACACTGTGGTCGCTCATTCCTACTGGGTCCTCAAAACAGACTTCTCTTATGTCGGAGTCGTTCAGAGTGATTACTAGGTCGAGTCTCGCTGGTTCGTCATTTCCTCTCATCCTTGTGGGTTCTCTGACATGCTGGGTTAAAAAGTTTCTAGTCACCACCTCCAATAGTTTGGCTCTCCCCGTATTCTCGCCTCCATGCGATTCCTTGTTCTCCCAGTTAATCCTTCCGTGATTGACGTCGGTCATGATGAGCAGGTGGGGATCTATTTCTACAGGCAGCAGAGGCTGCCCTCTCAATTATAGTGTTAACTGCCATGTTGTTGTTTTCATACTCTTGACTGGGTCTTCTGTCATTTGGTGGAGGGTTGTATATTACTGCTACTACTATTCTTGGTCATCGCTTTGCCATGGTGCCTGCTATGTAGTCTCTGAACTCCTCACAGCCCGGGATAGCCATGTCTTTAAACTCCATTCCTTTCTCATGAGTAGGGCTACTGCGCCTCCTCCCCTACCTTCCCTCTCTTTTCTTATTACTGTGTACTCCTGGGAAAACACGGCATTCGTTATGATTCCAGAGAGTTTTGTCTCAATGAGTCCGATTACATCTGGTTCACTTCTTGTGCTCTTTCCCTTAGTTCACTTGTCTTGCTTGTGATCCCATCTTTGTTTGAGTACATCACACTGAAACTGACTTTCTTCTGCTTCTCCTCTGGGGGGGACCTTTGGGGATCTGGGTGAGTTGGGAGCTGGGGGGGATCTGGCACGGGAGATTGGTGGAGGAGGAGGGCTTGGGGGGGTGGGGGAGAGGGGGATGGTAGGGGGGTGGGTGAGGGGGAGGGTAGGGGAGAGTGAGAAGGGGTAGGTTGGGGGGAGAGTGAGAGGGGGAGGGTTGAGGGGGTGGGAGAGGGAGGGTTGGGGGCATGGGGGAGAGAGGCTTTGGGGATAGGGGAGATGGGGGGGAGAAAAGGGGGAGGGTTTGGGAGGCGTGGGGGAAAAAGGAGGGCTGAGGTGGGTGAGGAGAGGGGGATGGTTTAGAGGAAGTGGTGGAGAGGGAAGACTTAGGTGGGGTGGGGGAGAGTGGGGGCTTAGGGGGGCGGGGGAGAACGGAGAGCTTGGGGGTTGGAGAGACGGGAAGGCATGTGGGAGAAGGGAGGGCTTGGGGGATGGGAGAGAAGGGAGGTCCTGGGGAAGAGGGGTGAGTGGGAGGAGGGTGGGTGGGGGGGAGGGTGCCCTTGGGGGTACTTAGTGGGGGGCTGACAGGGGATGGGGCAATTTGTGTGTCTGTTGGGTAGAATGTGAGGGTGGTGCCCCACTCCCTTTGGCTGTTGCACTGTTTGAGGAGGGTTCTCCACTTCCCTCTGGGATTGTAGGGTTCCGGGTTGTGGTACTCTGATTCCTTTCTGTCTACCTGCACTCTTTCCTCGCATCTGCTGCCTGTATTCTCTCTTCCCTTGTCATATCCATCTGCAGGAATACTTTTTTGAACTTCGGAACATTTGCTAGACCGCTCTTCCTGCTAACAGTTCCTCTTTCATGATTTCGCTCATGAATACCACCCTTATCATTCAGTCTCTGTCCTTGTTGTACTTTTCAAGCCTGAAAACCTTTTCAACATTTTGGTCAGTTCCCTCCATCATACCTCTTTAAGGATCAATGATCGATGATTTATGATGAGTGTGTGTGTGTGTGTGTGTGTGTGNCTCTGAGGACATAAAGGTCATGTTTACATTTTAAATCCCCAGTGCCCACCGAGCTTTGGACTAGGGAGCACGTCTCACCAGCTGCTCCATGACCTGATGTTCTCACCAACGTATCCTCAAGCAGGATATGCATGAATAATTCCGTGATATTTATGCATATTTAACTAATTTCTAATGGCACTTGGACATTTCTGCCTGCCCTTGCGTTGCATGAAGACCGCTTGGAGGTGTGGGTACTGCATCAGGACCGCTTGGAGGCTTTGGTGTTGCAAGAGGACCGCTTAGAGGCTTAGATGTTGCATGGAAACCGCGTGGAGGTGTGGGTGTTGCATGGGGATCGCTAAAATGCTTGGGTATTGCATGGAGACCGATTGGAGGCCAGGGTGTTGCATGGCGACCGCTTGAATGCTTAGGTGTTACATGGGGACCGCCTGGAGACTAGGGTATTGCCTGGGGACCGCATGGAGGCCAAGGTGTTGCATGGGGACCGCTTGGAGGTGTGCGAGTTGTATGGGGACCGATTGCAGGTTTGGGGTTGCATGGCAATCGCTTGGAGGTTTGGGTGTTGCATAGCGACTACTTGGAAGCCTGGGTGTTGCATGGGGACCACTTGGAGGTGTGGTTGCTGCATGGGGACTGATTTGGAGGCTTTGGGGTTGCATGGAGACCGCTTGGAGGCTTGGGTGTTGCATGGGGACTGCTTGGAGGCTTGGGTGTTGCATGGAAGACCGCATGGAGGCTTGGGTGTTACATGGGGATCGCTTGGAAGCTTGAGTGGGTCATGAAGACCGCTTGGAGGCGTGGGAGTTGCATGGGGACCGCTTGGAGGCTTTAGGGTTGCATGAGAACCGATTGGAGGATTGGGTGTGGCATGGTGGACCGCTTGGAGGGTTGGGTGTTGCATGGGGGACCGCTTGGAGGCTTGGGTGTTGCATGAGTACCGCGTGGAGACGTTAGTGTTGCATGTGGACCGCTTGGAGGCTTGGGTGTTGCATGGGGACCACTTGGTGGCTTGAGTGTTGCATGAGGACTGCTTGAAAGCTGGATAGTTGCATGGGGACCGCTTAAATGCTTCGGTGTTGCATGTTGACCGCTTGGAGGCTTGGGTGTTGCATGGGGCCAGCTTGGAGGTTTGGGTATTGCATAAGAACCGATTGGAGGGTTGAGTGCGGCATGCGGGACCGCTTGGAGGCTTGGGTGTTACTTGGGGGTCCGCTTGGAGCTGTGGGTGTTGCATGGGGACCGTTTGGAAGGTTGGTAGAAGCATGGGGACCTCTTGGAGGTTTGGGTGTTGCATGTGTAACACTTGGAGGCATGGGTGTTGCATGGAGACCGTTTGGTAGCTTGGATGTTGCACGAGGACCGCTTGAAAACTGGGGTGTTGCATGGGGTCCGTTTGGTAGCTTGGATGTTGCATGAGGACCGCTTGAAAACTGGGGTGTTGCATGGGGTCCGTTTGGAGGTTTGGGTTTTGCATGGAGACCGCTTGGAGGCTTGGGTGTAGAAAGGGTACTGCAAGGAGGTTTGTGTGTTGCATGTGAACCGCTTGGATGCTTGGGTGTTGCATGGGGACCGCTTGGAGGCTTGGGTCTTGCATGGGGCTACGTGGAGGCTTTAGTATTGCATGAGTGCCGCTTCGAGACGTGAGCTTTGCATGGGGACCGCTTGAAAGCTTGGGTGTTGCATGAGGACCGCTTGGAATCGTGGGTGTTTAATGGGGACCTATTATAGGCTTGGGTGTTGCATGTGGACCGCTAGGAGGGTTGGGTGTTTCATGGGGATCGCTTGGAGGTTCGCGTGTTGCATGGGGATCGCTTGGAGGCTTGAGTGTTCCATAAGGACCGTTTGAAGGCTGGGGTTTGGCATGGGGTCCGCTTGGAATCTTGGGTGATGAATTGGGGACCGCTTGGAGTTGACGGTGATGCATAGAGGACCGCCTGGAGGCGTGGATGTTGCATGGGGGACCCCTTGGAGGCTTGAGTGTCGCATGAGGACCATTTGGAGGCGTAGGTATTGCGTTCTGACCGCTTGGAGGTTTAGGTATTACATCGGAGACCGCTTGGAGGCGTAGTGTTGCATGGGGGACCTCTTGGAAGCTTGGGTGTCGCATGTGGATCACTTGCTGGCGTGGGTGTTGCATGGAGGACCGCGTGGAGACTTGGGTGTTATACGGGGGATCCGCTTGGAGGTGTGGGTGTTGCATAGGGACCGTTTGGAGGCTTGGGTGTAGCTTGGGAACCGCGTGGAGGTGTGGGTTTTGCATGGGGATCGATTGGAGGGTTGAGTATTGTATGCGGGCAGCTTGGAGGTGTGAGTGTTGCATGAAGACCGCTTGGAGGCTTGGGTGTGGCATGGAAGACCGTTTGGAGGCTTGAGTGTTGCATGGGGACCACATAGATGCTTGGGTGTTGCATGTGGACCGCTTGGAGGCTTCGGTGTTGCATGGGGACCGCTTGGAGGCTTGGGTGTTGCATAGGGACTACGTGGATGCTTTAGTATTGCATGAGGGCCGATTCGAGGCATGGGTTTTGCAAGGGGACCGCTTGGAGGCTTCGGTTTTTGCATAGGGTGACTGCTTGGAGGCGTGCGTGTTGCATGGGGACCGCTTGGAGGCTTGGGTGTTGCATAAGGACCGCTTGGTGGCTGGGGTTTGGCATGAGGGCCGCTTGGAGGAGTGGATATTTCATGGGGGACCACTTGGAGGCTTGTGTTTCGAATGAGGACCGTTTGGAGGCGTGGGTATTGCGTTGGGACCATTGGAGGCTTGGGTGTTGCATCGGAGACCGCTTGGAGGCATGGGTGTTGCATTAAGGACCACTTGCAGGCTTGGGTGTTGCATGGGGGACCACTTGGTGGCTTGGGTGTTGCATGGGGACGGCTTAGAGGCTTGGATGTTGCATGAGGAACTCTTGGAGGCGTGGGTGTTGCATTGGGAACCGTTTGGAGGCTTGGGTGTTACATGGGGGGTCCGCGTGGAGGTGTGTGTGTTGTATGGGGACCACTTGAAGGCTTGGGTGAAGCATGGGGATTGCTTGGAGGTGTGGGTTTTTCATGGGGACCGCTTGGAAGCTTGGGTGTTGCATAAGGACATGTTGGAGGCGTGGGTGTTGCATGGGGACAACTTGGAGGCTTATGTGTTGCTTGAGGATCGCTTGAAGGCTTGGGTGTTACATGGAGACCGCTCGGAGGCTTATGTGTGTCATCAAGACCTCAACACCCACGCCAAGAGGCGTGGGTGTTGCATGGGTGACCCCTTGGAGGCTTTGGTGATGAATGGGGGACCGCTTGGACGTGTTGGTGGTGCATGAGTATTAGAGTTGGTGGGTTGGGTGTTGTCGTTGATCCTTCTTTATGGACAACCCAACCCAAAACTCGGTAGAGTGCTTATACTTTACTCGGAGATCACCCTAGGCGCTTCTGGCTGTTGAAGAGGGGCTCAACGTCACACGCTTAGGGAATGCGGCTCCAATACTTAGCCTACTTGTCACGTGCACACACCCACTTGAGCCGCTGTGACTCCCCCCTCTCTCCTTATGTGATATGATCTCCTCAATCCCCTTTGTTTTTATTAGTATTCCATTCTACCCTGTCCACAGCTGTGGTTCTTGGTTCTTTCTCTCTCTCTCCTTCTTTCCTACTTCCTGGGAAGCCTCACTAGGACAAGGCAAACACCAGCAAATTTGAATACATTTTCTGGACAAAGCACATACACAATACATACACACATATAATAATAATAATAATGATCCTACAATCTATACTATTTCAGTCAGATTGCACTCCAACACCATCAGAACTCTATCATCTGATTATCAAGCGGTATCCTATCTTCTGATTCATCACCTATTACTACCAACCTCCTCAAGTAGGTCAAGTCTTTTAACACAATATTGCACTATCAGCATGAGAATATATATCTATAAAGCGTTAATGTTGCATATTGGACCACTTGGAGGCGTGAGTGTTGCATGAGAACCGAATGGACACTTGGGTGTTGCGTGGGGACCGATTGGCGGTTTGCGAGTTGCATGGGGACCGCGTGGAGGCTTGGGTGTTGTATAAGGACCGTTTGAAGGTTTGGGTGTTGCATGTGTAACACTTGGAAGCATGGGTGTTGCATGGGGACCGCTTGGTGGCTTGGATGTTGCATGAAGACCGCTTGAAAGCTGGGGTGTTGCATGGGGGCTGTTTGGAGGCTTGGATGTTGCATGGGGTCTGCTTGGAGGTTTGAGTGTTGCATGGGGACCGCTTGGTGGCTTGGGTGTAGCATGGGTCTTACTTCCTCAGAGTACACTACTCCTTCCAGAATCTTGGAGTCTCATTCACTAACTCACTCTACTGGCTCGAAGTTCTCAGTAACTTCATCTAAAGATAAACCTGCAACCCATTGACATGCCAATAAAAATGTTTCCTTATAAACACAGACAAAATAATCCACACAATATGTTTGTCTCCAAAATCTATCTGCTCTCTACATACTGTGAGAGCGGACTCCCCAGTTTGGGCTGGTCCATGTTCCACCCGGCCAGGCGGCCCTCCAGGAAGCTACCCTGCCAGGAGCTGGGCTCCCTCAGTCATCTGCCAGCGCTCAGAGGAGACGGACGTCGCTCCGTCCTCCAGGACGTTCCTCCATCTCCACTCTCTTATTTTAGGCCTTCTGCCTTACCAAAACATGTCTAACTTATCAATAAACATTCGCTACTGTCGCTGGGCACACGACCAACTACAAGTAATTGTGCTTACCGCAGATTGTCTAGTCGAGGGCGCTCCCCCTCTGACGGATCAGGGCGCTCCCACGATAATGTCTCTGGGCGGCTTAACAAACTCTCCTTGCCGTCCAGGACTTGAGACTTCACGTTCCCAGCTCGATTCCACAGCTGGAACGTCTGCACACTTCCTTCCTCTTGAAGGTATATCACTAGGTTTCTCTCTGACAGGAGCTCACACGGAGCACAGCTTCCCCTCACGATGTCGGTACTCAAGAGGGGTCAAAGCCCTCTCGAAGCGAGCCTCACGCCTCCAGCAATTATCCACATCTCCTAACCAGTCATTTATCTATTTTCTTATTCACTGCCCATACTCTAAACTCTCTGTAAAATTTACCCAATTATTTTTACATATGAATCTTCATGTCTGTATATCTCCGACCTCCTAGTCAGGTCAGGCTTGATAGAATAATTCTCAAAGTGGAGACTCGTTTTTCGGCTGCCTGGGATCATAACACTCCCTCCCCCCTTGCTTTTGAGAATTATTCTAGTGGCTTATCTCGGATAACGCATCAGCCACTACATTGTCTTGCCCCCTTATGTGCGTTATCACCAGATCATACTCTTGGAGCAATAAAAACCATCTGGTTAACCTCTGGTTCGCATGCTTCATTTCCTCAGGAAAACTAGGGGATTATGATCTGTATACACTGTCACAGGGTGTCCTCCCCACTGACATACACTTCAAAATGTTTCAATGCCATCACCAGGGCCAAAGTCTCTTTCTCGACCGTACTGTACGACCTCTGGTGCTTAACGAACATCTTCGAGAAGAAGAACATGGGGCGGTAAATTCCATCATTCTGCTGTGTCAGTACAGCTCCAGCCTCTATATCACTGGTATCTACAAATAACGTAAACGGTGCTTCAAAATTGGGCGATACTAGTACAGGCGCCTCGGTCAACAGTCTTTTGGTCTTTGCAAACGCTTCTTGTGCTGTTCCATTCCACTCCCACTTCTTGCTCTTTGATAGCAAACTCGTCATAGGAGCGGCTATGGTGGAGAATTTTTTCGCACAACTTCTGGTAATATCCATCATACCAGGTATCTCAACAATTCTTTCTTACTCCAGGGCACCGGGAAGTTGTCAATGGCCTCTTCTTTTGTTCTTACCGGAGCAACCACACCTTGCCCTACTATATACCAAGGTACTCCAGGCGGGCTCTCCCGAACTCGCTTTTTGCTAAGTTGATCATCATGTTGGCCTTCTCCAGTCGATCGAACAAATCTAAAAGTCGATCCACGTGATCCTTCAGGAATCAGCGAACACTACAATATCATCGATGTACACTGCACATCCGGTCGTGCCTTGTAATACTGATTCATCACTCGTTGGAAACAACTACCACTATTCTTCATTCCGAACGGCACCACTTTATATTGGTACAAGCCTCGGGTGTCACAAACGCTGAGATCCTCTTGGCCTCCTCGGACAGGGAAATCTGGTAGTATCCCTTCA
>WNGS01001934.1:0-11437 GCA_020271785.1 Procambarus virginalis
TGTCTCCCCTTCTATTCGTCAGCTGACAGTCGTGACTGTCTTCCCCTTCTATTCATCAGCTGACAGTCGTGACTGTCTCCCCTTCTATTCGCCGGCTGACAGTCGTGACTCTCCCCTTCTATTCGTCAGCTGACAGTCGTGGCTGTCTTCCCTTCCCTTCCATTAATCGGCTGACAGTCGTGGCTGTCTTCCCTTCCATTAGTCGGCTGACAGTCGTGGCTGTCTCCCCTTCCATTCGTCGGCTGACAGTCATGACTGTCTTCCTTCCATTCACAGCTGACAAAATGGCCCGCCCCGTCCCCCCCCTCCCACTCTCAGCAATTAGTGTAAATAATGTGTCTGCATCACTAACTCCTCCTACCTAACAAATAATGTATTGTATGTAAAGGAGTGAATTAAGTGTGATACTAACACCAAATATCTCTCGGTGCGCCCTGTTAAAGCGCCTTTAACCACCAGCGATCCATCGTCCTGTTAATCCACCATTCATCTAACGGTTCATTCCGTTATCCACCCCTACCAGCGATCCATCGTCCTGTTAATCCACCATTCATCTAACGGTTCATGCCGTTATCCACCACCTACCAGCTCCTCCACCTAACAGTGACCCATAGTGCAAGCTTCACTGCTTTTCTTCTTTTTAACTAACGTTATGACTCGTACATAATGCTCTACCCAACCAAACGTACCTAACTTAATTGTGATTCATCCAGTGTATTTAGCACCATTATTTGCTACACATAATAAATGTTGAAGAAAAAAAGTTGAGAAAATAAATTATATATATATTAAATGTTGATACGGAGTATTAAGGATAATCTAGTGTCATTAAATTGTTAAATCATAAATCTCCGATATAGACACGGACACTTGAATTTATGAGAATTAACATTATAATGCGTGTTTAATCTCACACAATGAAAATCTTTATTTAACAACTTAGAATAGCCCTCATGCGCACAGGCAACCTATGCGCTGGGCATTCCCAGGCACACGCCCCAGACAACCAGGCCACTGCATGGTAAAACGATTGCAACCTGGGATTCCACTGATCTCTCGGGGGTTCCCATGAGTTTCCACTGCAGTCTAGAGGGTTCAGTTGAACCGAAGGTTGCAATCCTTTAACCCTATCATAGCATGGTTGTCTGGAGCGTGTTTCTGGGAATAACCAGAGCATAGGTTCGAAGCCTCATCACGGCTCCTTATTGTCTCATTGATAAATCACGTAAGTGTGATTGCTGTGTGTATCAGAGAGGTACATACCAATCCAACTGGGTGGGTACTCAACCCTCTCGAGGGGAACCTTTTTCTAAACACTGATTTGCCTCACTAATATGACTTGTCTCTGCCCAAATTTCAACGATTTACAAAAGTTCTAGTCAAAATACTGATATCAGCTATGCATAACAAAGAACATGTAATAATATCAACAAAGTGTTCAGATGTGCGCTTTTAAATAATAGATATTTCCGCTATACTTACCGACTCTCCTGAGAAGAGTCGGTAAGTATAGCGGAAATATCCTACACTGGAAATATCCTACACTAAATATAGTGGAAATATCCTACATGTCCTACACTGGGCCAGTTGTGCTGGCCCAGTGTAGGACACGCCAGGGATGGGCCAGGTAATCTTAGTCTCCAAGACTCGGCCTTCACCTGTTCAGGCACTGACAAGCGCATAGATGTAGACTATGATGCATGGACTAGTCAGTGATAGACAATTCAACACAAAAATAGTAAGTTCTTGAAAATCAAATCCATATTTACACAAGATGGTGGTTGTGACCACAGATGGGTGGCCACTGCGGTCAAGCACTTACAGCTGCCCGAGGTTCAGGAACCACCAGGAGGAGGATGATGGTAACGTTTGTACCTGTAGTACTGATGCTTGAAGCTGCTAGAGATTGTTGGTGGCACACACAGTCGGGGACATGTGTAAGAATATGTACTTGGCTGCTCTAGCTACTCTTTTAGACAATCCATGCATAGCATCTGTTTGACGTAATGTTTTTGTATTAGTAATTTATCACTTTCACGCTCCCGGGAGTAGGCTGACCTTGACCCCCAAGTGCGCCGGTCGTGTGGGCCAACTGCGCGTCAGCACTGAAATGTTTATAATCTTTTAGGGTTGCTGAGTTTAATATTCGCGGTATGTATTTAAATTTGGTATCAATGTGTTCGCCAGAGAATGCTCTAGAAGAATATATACCTACATTTTCACCAAACCTGACATGAGAACCACACCAAATAAGAAACTATGGCGGTCGTTAGCCGTGAGCGTCAAACAGCGCTGAAATGTTTATGAACTTTTCATGTTTGTTAATCCCAGAATTGTGCTACGTCGTTAATTTTGGTATCACTGTGACCGCAATAAAATTCCCTTCACGGACATATGCATATAAATGTAGAATCATGATCGCGGCCCACCAGCAAGAGTGTGGGAAGTGGCTGAAGTATTACCTCTACCCAACGGCAGATCGGCGAAACACCTTTTGAAAAGTCTTATTCTTTTCACTGTCCTGACCTCAATTTTCGATGTACGTACTTAATTCTTGTACCAATATGTTCGCAATAGAATGTTCTAGAAGAACATATGTATAAAATGTCACACAAGGATGCGTGTGACCGGCACCAAATAAAAAAACTTAGTTGATTACACTCGTCACGTCAACATTTTACAATAGTTTTACCACGAAGATACAAGCGAACTCCGTTCTCAATAATAGGCTATGTAACTATTAGAAAAAAACGAAAATTTAATGGAAAACATGCTTAAATTATCCCCAAGTCGATCGGATAAGAATTGGATTTTATAGAAATATTTTTTTTCCAATGCCGCTTGAGGTGCATTCAAGAGATAAATATATGTCCTGCTCAAGTGACATATGGGTGCTAAATTGTGCGCAATTTAAAGGCGCTCATTTTAAAACCACTACCAGATTGATCTGATAAAATTTAAATTTTTTACAAATATTTTAATGAGTGACTCAGAGCCGCGTCGTCGGTGAGGAATCGGGAGAAAAATGAGTGACTCCTGGAGTCAGTGGAGCATGAAAGTGTTTTTAAATATTCTCAGAAGAAACATTTTGGGTTTGCAGCAATCTCCAGTGATACGAGGAAAGAGATTTCCGCACCTGTTGATGTTACATGTTAACTACAGAAAAGTGTGTGTGTGCGTGCGTGTGTGTGTGTGTGTGTGTGTGTTTGTGTGTGTGTGTGCGCGCACGTGTGCGTGCGTGTGTGTGCATGTGCGTGCGTGTGTGTGCGTGCGTGCGTGCATACTGTGACGGTGTTCCCCCCCTTCTAATTCTCCCACGCCTGCTGTAAGAGTCATGTCCACTATTCCCGAGCGTTCTCTACATTGCAGGCATCAATTGAACATATGTGGGAGAGAGTAGTATTCTCGATGAGCCGAGAAATTTGCGAAAATATAGTATTTTGGCCTGTGGGATAGGCCCTTTAGGGAGCCAATATGGCGCTGGCGAGTCTGTTCTCCCGCCAAAACTGTGTGACGTCAGTGTCGCCAGATTGGTCACCGTCAGCGACGTGGCACTGGGAGCCAATGAAAACCGACTTTGGAAAAAGTGACGTCACATAGGCAGGGGGAGTCCAGCCGTGGTGGCGCCTTAGCGCTATCAGTCTTTCACGACACGTCCGAGAGGCAGGACGTGCGACCGGTCATCCTGTCAGAGTGACGGATTTACCGAACTCCAGTGGATGTAAGCGTCTCCAGTTGTTGGCGCGCACTCTGTGAGGTCTTCCTGCAACCCAGATGTGGCTCAGATAAGGAATTGACAGAATATTGAGCAACAAGTGCTCAGGGACAGGTGCGTTGCAAGAAGTGGGCCGGGCATCGACGTGTGACGTCCTTGGCAGTTCACCAGTATAAGAGACAGCTTAGTGGCCGGGCCAATCCACCGTGAGTGAACCGGGTTGACCGCCTTGTCAACCAGGTTGAACGTGTGATCGACGATCCTGTCAAGTTTGACAGTAACCCCACCTTCGTGGAACCCTACGAGTCAACAGTTAGATGCAAGCACGTCGAGAAGTCTTCCCAAATACCTAGCGATATATCTAGACGACGAGGGAATTGACAGTGTTGTGAGCTTCAAGTGCTCTGAAGTTGGGTGCTGTGCGTGTGGAGCTTAAGCAGTATCGTCTGGGACGGCTGATAACTTCACAGTGACTTCGTAGTGGTGAGAGGCAGTTCCTCTGGGAGTACAGTGACAAGGACTAATTGGGAAACGTGCGACGACCGCCGAGACGTAGGCTGGCTGCCGTAGTTGGGAGGAAAGTTGACGGCCAGGAGACCGACTTCAACCCTGCGACGTACTGTAGAGGAAGGAGCACGGACCTGCAGTGTACAGAAAGCGGCGAGACGCGAAAATCCTAAGGCGTGGGCTTGTGTTTCTGGAGGGTGTACGAGGCGAGAGCCTGGACCAGGAGCTACAACCCAACTGTCATCCTAGGATAGGTGAAGTAGGTGTTTACAGTTACCCTCCCATTTCCCCTTTAGTTAGTTATATAGTTTCTTGTCAGGATATTTTATATGTCGTGAGCAAGTCTCACTTGAGCCTAAGTCACAGAGAGCACAGTGTGTGGTGAGGCTACCCAGAGCGCTCACAGTATCAGTTTACATATATATCTATGTGTGGGTGTGTGCAAGCACCAGGATTCATCAAAGAATTTACTGTGACTATTATTAATTTCCTGTGATTATTATTATTATATATATTGGTAGTAAACCAGATATTGGTTTTAGGCTATGAGCCTAGAATTTATTGATATAAATGCCTGTGTATTGATCTCCATGATTTATTGATATAAATGCCTGTGTATTGATCTCCATGATCTATTGATATAAATGCCTGTGTATTGATCTCCATGATTTATATATATATATGCCTGTGATTCGATCAATGATTTATCTATGTACAAGCCTGTGTACTGAATAATATCATATACGTGAAGTGATTGCCAGTGATATCTCTTTAAGAGAAAGTATAGATATAAAGAAAAGTTCAGTGATCAAGCGAGTGCATTCACAGTAAATATTATTAAGAATAGAGTAATCTTTTGGTACGGTGAAAAGTCACTGTGAGTGCAGTGTGAATAAGATATTGATCGTGAGGCCAGTGAAATCATAAGTATGCCATGTGAATGTTGAATGCAGTGTTTTGCGAAAAGTTAAATAAACGGGGATCGTGATAGAATTAGAAAACAAGTACTAATCTTTTCTCACGGTCGCGAGGGCCCCGGTCAGCTGAGATCTGACAGGTGACGCGTGGCGCTGTCGGGTGTTGCCATATCGGTGCGCTCCAGATTATTCTGCTACGGATTGAGCAGTTTGTCATATATTGTTCCTGATACATTGATGCATATATATTTCTCGTTGTCTTTTAAGTAAAATACCAAAACTCTTTGGTGTTTGATATCATCCCCTCCATTTATCTTGTGACCGTGTAATGAAGTAAAACAGAGTGACCTGCCTGATACCATATTATTTGAAATTGCTCTTACCACAATTACACCTCACCACTGCAGTGTTACTGGACACCTAAAAACACCAGTTGGCGACCTTAAAGGCTGTGTAAGAGTTCTGTGTCGGGGCGGGCCACAGATTGAGGGAACGATCTGTGCCTCCACTCATCTTGCAATTTAAGGCCGGTTGTGAGATCGACTGGGGTACTCTCCGGGGCGTGCAGTGGAGCCTAGAGGATCGAGGGAAGACCCGTAGAACGACGGTGAGTAAGGGTTATTGTCGGAGCAACCACCTGGAGAGGAGATCCAGTCTACCGTTGCTTTAACCCTTTACTAACGAGAACCGTGACACCCCGACAGTACTCACCTAGTTGTGTTTGTGGGGGTTGAGCTCTTGCTCTTTGGTCCTGCCTCTCAACCGTCAATCAACAGGTGTACAGATTCCTGAGCCTATTGGGCTCTATCATATCTACACTTGAAACTGTGTATGGAGTCAGCCTCCACCACATCACTTCCTAATGCATTCCATTTGTTAACCACTCTGACACTAAAAAAAAGTTTTCTAATATCTCTGCGGCTCATTTGGGCACTCAGTTTCCACCTGTGTCCCCTTGTGTTAAATAGCCTGTCTTTATCTACCCTATCAATTCCCTTCAGAATCTTGAATGTAGTGATCATGTCCCCCCTAACTCTTCTGTCTTCCAACGAAGTGAGGTTTAATTCTCGTAGTCTCTCCTCGTAGCTCATACCTCTCAGCTCTGGTACTAGTCTGGTGGCAAACCTTTGAACCTTTTCCAGTTTAGTCTTATCCTTAACTAGATATGCTGGGGCTGCATACTCCAGGATTGGCCTGACATATGTGGTATACAAAGTTCTGAATGATTCTTTACACAAGTTTCTGAATGCAGTTCGTATGTTGGCCAGCCTGGCATATGCCGCTGATGTTATCCTCTTGATATATGCTGCAGGAGACAGGTCTGGCGTGATATCAACCCCCAAGTCTTTTTCTTTCTCCGACTCCTGAAGAATTTCCTCTCCCAGATGGTACCTTGTATCTGGCCACCTGATCCTACACCTATCTTCATTACACTACATTTGGTTGGGTTAAACTCTAACAACTATTTGTTCAACCATTCCTTCAGCTTGTGTAGGTCTTCTTGAAGCCTCAAACAGTCTTCTTCTGTTTTAATCCTTCTCATAATTTTGGCATCGTCCGCAAACATTGAGAGAAATGAATCAATACCCTCCGGGAGATCATTTACATATATCAGAAACAAGATAGGACCGAGTACAGAGCCCTGTGGGACTCCACTGGTGACTTCACGCCAATCGGAGGTCTCGCCCCTCACCGTAACTCTCTGCTTCCTATTGCTTAGGTACTCCCTTATCCACTGGAGCACCTTACCAGCTACACCTGCCTGTTTCTCCAGTTTATGTACCAGCCTCTTATGCGGCACTGTGTCAAAGGCTTTCCAACAATCCAAGAAAATGCAGTCCGCCCAGCCCTCTCTTTCTTGCTTAATCTTTGTCACCTGATCGTAGAATTCTATCAAGCCTGTAAGGCAAGATTTACCCTCCCTGAACCCATGTTGGCGATTTGTCACGAAGTCCCTTCTCTCCAGATGTATTACCAGGTTTTTTCTCACGATCTTCTCTATCACCTTGCATGGTATACAAGTCATGGACACTGGCCTGTAGTTCAGTGCCTTTTGCCTGTCGCCCTTTTTGTATAATGGGACCACATTTGCCGTCTTCCATATTTCTGGTAGGTCTCCCATCTCCAGTGATTTACTATACACTACGGAGAGTGGCAAGCAAAGTGCCTCTGCACACTCTTTCAGTAACCAAGGTGAGATCCTGTCTGGACCAACAGCCTTTCTAACATCCGGATCCAGCAGGTGTCTCTTGACCTTCTCTCTCGTAATTTCGAACTCTTCCAAGGCCGCCTGGTTTACCTCCCTTTCTCCTAGCACAGTGACCTCCCCTTGTTCTATTGTGAAGACCTCCTGGAACCTCTTGTTGAGTTCTTCACACACCTCTTTGTCATTCTCTGTATACATGTCCTCGCCTGTGTGTGTGTGCGTGTGTGTGTGTGCGTGCGTGCGTGTGTGTGTGTGCGTGCGTGTGTGTGCGTGCGTGTGCGTGTGTGCGCGTGCGTGTGCGCACGTGCACGTGCGTGTGTGCGTGCGTGTGTACTCACCTAGTTGTACTCACCTAGTTGTGCTTGCGGGGGTTGAGCTCTGGTTCTTTGGTCCCGCCCGTCAACCGTCAATCAACAGGTGTACAGTTTCCTGAGCCTATTGGGCTCTATCATATCTACACTTGAAACTGTGTATGGAGTCAGCCTCCACCACATCGCTTCCTAATGCATTCCATTTGTCAACCACTCTGACACTAAAAAAGTTCTTTCTAATATCTCTGTGGCTCATTTGGGCACTTAGTGTCCACCTGTGTCCCCTAGTGCGTGTGCCCCTTGTGTTAAACAGCCTGTCTTTATCAACCCTGTCGATTCCCCTGAGAATCTTGAATGTGGTGATCATGTCCCCCCTAACTCTTCTGTCTTCCAGTGAAGTGAGGTTTAATTCCCGTAGTCTCTCCTCGTAGCTCATACCTCTCAGCTCGGGTACTAGTCTGGTGGCAAACCTTTGAACCTTTTCCAGTTTAGTCTTATCCTTGACTAGATATGCTGGGGCTGCATACTCCAGGATTGGCCTGACATATGTGGTATACAAAGTTCTGAATGATTCTTTACACAAGTTTCTGAAGGCAGTTCGTATGTTGGCCAGCCTGGCATATGCTGCTGATGTTATCCTCTTGATATATGCTGCAGGAGACAGGTCTGGCGTGATATCAACCCCCAAGTCTTTTTCTTTCTCCGACTCCTGAAGAATTTCCTCTCCCAGATGGTACCTTGTATCTGGCCACCTGCTTCCTACACCTATCTTCATTACATTACATTTGGTTGGGTTAAACTCTAACAACTATTTGTTCAACCATTCCTTCAGCTTGTGTAGGTCTTCTTGAAGCCTCAAACAGTCTTCTTCTGTTTTAATCCTTCTCATAATTTTGGCATCGTCCGCAAACATTGAGAGAAATGAATCGATACCCTCTGGGAGATCATTTACATATATCAGAAACAAGATAGGACCGAGTACAGAGCCCTGTGGGACTCCACTGGTGACTTCACGCCAATCGGAGGTCTCGCCCCTCACCGTAACTCTCTGCTTCTTATTGCTTAGGTGCTCCCTTATCCACTGGAGCACCTTACCAGCTACACCTGCCTGTCTCTCTAGCTTATGTACCAGCCTCTTGTGCGGCACTGTGTCAAAGGCTTTCCGACAATCCAAGAAATTGCAGTCCGCCCAGCCCTCTCTTTCTTGCTTAATCTTACTATACACTATGGAGAGTGGCAAGCAAAGTGCCTCTGCACACTCTTTCAGTAACCAAGGTGAGATCCTGTCTGACCCAACAGCCTTTCAAACATCCAGATCCAGCAGGTGCCTCTTGATGTCCTCTCTCGTAATTTCGAACTCTTCCAAGGCCGCCTGGTTTACCTCCCTTTCTCCTAGCACAGTGACCTCCCCTTGTTCTATTGTGAAGACCTCCTGGAACCGCTTGTTGAGTTCTTCACACACCTCTTTGTCATTCTCTGTATACCTGTTCTCGCCTGTTCTAAGTTTCAATACCTGTTCTTTCACTGTTGTTTTCCTTCTGATGTGACTGTGGAGTAGCTTTGGTTCAGTCTTGGCTTTGTTTGCTATATCATTTACAAAACTTTTCTCTGCTTCTCTTCTCACCCTGACGTACTTATTCCTGGTTCTCTGGTATCTCTCTCTGCTTTCTGGTGTTCTGTTATTCCGGAAGTTCCTCCACGCCCTTTTGTTCAGTTTCTTCGCTTCCATACATGCCCTATTATACCATGGGTTCTTTCGTTGCTTCTCGGATTTTTCCCTTTGGGCCGGGATGAACCTGTTTACTGCCTCCTGACACTTTTGGGTAACATAGTCCATCATACCCTGTACAGATTTATCTCTGAGGTCTGTGTGTCCCAAGGTATGTCACTTAGAAAACTTCTCATCTGTTCATACTTCCCCTTGCGGTATGCCATCCTTTTGACTCCTAGTTCTTTTTTTGGGGAGATAATTCCTAGCTCTACCAGGTACTCAAAGTTCAATACACTGTGGTCACTCATTCCCAAGGGTGCTTCCATCTTAACTTCCCTTATATCCCACTCATTTAGGGTAAATATCAAATCAAGCAATGCTGGTTCATCTTCTCCTCTCATTCTTGTTGAATCCTTGACGTGCTGGCTTAGAAAGTTTCTTGTTGCCACAACCATCAGCTTAGCTCTCCATGTTTCTGGTCCACCATGCGGGTCTCTGTTCTCCCAATCTATCTTCCCATGGTTGAAGTCTCCCATAATTAGGAGTCCATATCCATTCCTGCTAGCAACAGTAGCTGCTCTTTCTATTATGTTGATGGTGGCCATGTTGTTTCTATCATATTCCTGTCTAGGTCTTCTGTCATTTGGTGGTGTATTATATATGACTACGACTATAATTTTTTTCCCTCCATTTGTTATGGTACCTGCTATGTAGTCACTGAAACCTTCACAGCCCTGAATAACCATCCCCTCAATATCCCAGCCTTTTCTTACCAGTAGAGCTACACCACCACTACTTCTTCCTTCCCTCTCTTTCCTCATAACATAATAATCCTGTGGGAACACTGCATTTGTTATCGTTTTCGTCAGTTTTGTTTCTGTGAGGGCTATTATGTCTGGGTTTTCCTCTAGTACCCGTTCTCCAAGCTCATTTGCTTTATTTGTAATTCCATCTATGTTAGTATACATTGCTTTGAGGCTCACTTTCTTCTGTTCCTTCTCAAATCGCCTTCTTGGTGAGTGTTCTGCTGGTGGGGGAAGCTGTTCCATGGGTGTGAAGACCTGTGAGGTGGATAACAGGGTCTCAGAGGATACTAGGATGAGGGGCGGGGGATCCAGTGAAGGGGGAGAGGTAGGGAGGGTATGGGGTGAAAGGGGAGAGAGGACAGGAAGGAAAGGGGGTGAGGGAGGACTCGGCAGGAGGAGGGGAGGGGTAGAGGGTGGAGATTGGTGTGGGGGGAGGGAGATATGGCTGAACAGTTGAGTGGCGGCATGGAGGGTTTGGGTAGGTGTGTTTTCTATGCAGAGGAGGGTGGCGGGGTTGTCCTCCCCTCTGGTGTTACTGGGTAGCTGGTTGTGGGTTCCCCCCTCGCATCTATGGGTGTTGTATTGGTAGCTGTGACTTCCTGGATTTCCCCTCTCGCCCTGCGCCTCTTCCTTGCTTCCGCTGCCACAGCTCTCTCTTCCCTTGTCATGTCTCTTTGGAGGAATACATTTTTTAATTTTACCACATTTTTCAGGGAGCTCTTCCTTGATAGAATCTTCTCCTTTGTGCTCTCGTTCGCAAACACTTTTTTTTATCATTCGGTCTCGGTCTTTGTTGTACCAACCTAGCCTGAAAACCTTCTCAATGCTATGCTCAGCCCCTTCCGTGTCTAGTGCCTTCAGTACTTCATTCACTGCTGCTTTATCCTTGTCATTCCACTCTGTCCTGTTAGAGCCTTCCTGCTCTTTAATGCCCACAGCAACCACTGATCTGTTCCTTTCCAGCAGTTGGCTGGTGGAGCGTGCCGCCTCCTGTGAGGTGGCTGCTTTCTCGGCCACCTCCATCACTGCGGTCATTACTTCAGAGTTATTTTTTAGCATTTCTGCAAATGTTGCTGTCATTGTGGCATTCCCTTCCAAAATACCGTTGCCACCTGCTCCCTGGGTGGTTATCCGAGTCTCAGCATCGATACTATTCTCCTTGAGGGCCCTAATCTCCTCCTTTGCTGCTGTCAGCTCTCTTTTTAGGTTGCTTATTTCATTCTTCATTTCCTGCATCTCACTCTTGATGTCCTCCAGAAACTGG
>WNGS01001934.1:33352-65392 GCA_020271785.1 Procambarus virginalis
ACCCCTACACACACAACCCCACACACCGAAGCAAACATACAACCACAGGAGCAATCACTCATACACCCAGCTCAACCCTCCCGAGGAGGCCCACCGGAGGGCCAGGACTGCAGGACGAAAACAGAAGACCCCCCCCATACCACTCACCCAAAAGCAACCCCACGCACATACTCATCCGTGAACCAACCACGAAACTCGCTCGGAAAAGCACGCTGCACCCACCACCATGTGAACCGCAAACGGCCCCTCAAAAACCCGAAAAGCCGAGCAACCCCATAACCCTCCCTCCGACCCACCCACACAATACACAAAGTCAGCAACAAGAAGACAGAGCGTATTGCGAACCCTGCGCGACCTCTGCGGAAAAGACAAAAACAAAAACCTCATAAGGCCACCTCGACACCCTGGCCCACAAACCCCAACTAATACATCCCGAAACCAATCAAGCAAACCTCGCAGCCGCGCGCAAAATAGAAAACATGCATCTGTGTCTCAGGGAGACCACAGTGCACACACTCGTCAGAGGCACGCAAACCCAGCATGCACAACCTGGCATTCGTCGCCAACGACAAATGCAAGAGCCGAAACAATAATTCCCTCTGCTGCGGGGCCAGAAACCGAGCCCCCAGCGCTGCCCACACATCCCCCCAATCCCAACACGGGAACAAAGCCTCCACCCGCGGCGGAACACGACGAAATAACACCCTATACACCGCCTTGACTGACAAGGATAGGAAACCCGGACAGCGGCAAACCTCCCGAAGAATCGCCACCGCCCAAGAGTAAACAGGGGGGGGTACAGACCGCCGCCTCTCGACAAACCCAAAATCTACCAAATAGCTAAACCGAACAGAGCAATAATAAATACTCAAAACATTGAGCCCCCCACCCAACTCGAACCCCTGACACAGCGAGACCCAGAACAGCGCCCGAGCCCTAGTGAACACATCAGGAATGTCCACTCCACCCTCTCGCACAGCCAAAACCAACGTCGACCGACGAACCGGGTGGTAACGACCACACCACACATAACGATACACCTGGCGTTCCAACCCGAAAGCTAGCCTACGATCCAGGGGAAAGCACCGAGCCACGAACCAAACCCGGACAAAACTTTGCAATTTACAAGCAGCGCCCGCTGATAAATCGTCAACGGGCGCACAGCCAACAACCCAATCGCAACACCAACACTACGGGAAACCAAATCCCAATTGCAAGCTAAAGACCGCTCATAGGAAGCGAACCAGGTAAGCCCTAACACCCGCATAGAAGCGACAACTGGAAACCACGACCCCACCCACACACGGCGAGAGGACCACCCACCAAGACCCAGAAGACCGGATTTCTCACGGTTCACCCGGGCCCCAGTGGCCAACTCAAACCTCTCAACCACAGCCTGGACCGCCCCAACCGACCCCTCTGAGGCCACAAACAGGACGGTATCATCGCATAGCCGCAGATTGGCAACCGAAGACCCGACGGCAAACGAGGGGGGACGATCAACGGACAGTCCTTGATCGCCCGAAAAAAAGGCTCCTGAAAGACGATATATAGGAGCATCGAAAGCGGACAACCCTGCCGCACCGAGCGACGCACAGGGAAAGAATCACTCAAAAACCCATTTACACAGACCCGACTACAACATCGAGCGTACAACATGCGCACCCAACGAACAAACAAGGGCGGAAAACCCAGCCTCCCCAACACCCGAAATACAAAATCGAGCGACACCCGGTCGAAAGCTTTCGACCAATCCAGACAAAGCATCGCCGCCGACAAGCGAGAGTCGGACACGTACAAGAGCACATCCCGAAACAATGCATTGCATTGCAACAGAGAACGACCTGGAACACCACAAAACTGCTCCACAGAGAGAACAGACGCCACAACGCTGCGACATCGACCAGCTAATACCTTAGACAGGATCTTGTAGTCTACATTCAACAAAGTAATGGGCCGCCAGTTAGAGAAGAACCGTAAATCGCCCGGCTTCGGGAGAAGCCGCACAATCCCAACGTTCTGAGACATAGGCAGAACACACTCCCAAGACAAGACCGGACCACCTCCAGCAGAACCTCCCCCAACACATCCCAAAGGCGACATAGAACTCAACAGGAAGACCATCCGAACCCGGCACCTTCCCGGACCTAAACGACCGCACCACCTCAAACAGCTCCGCCAAGGAAACCTCTTTCACCAGACCAGCACACTCCACAACCGACAAACCAGGCACGCATCGACCCAAGAAACCCTCCGCAAGCGCGGCGTCCCCATCCACCTCCGCATATAGCGCAGCCAACTCCTGCCGAACATAGTGCAACACGCCACCAGTGTCCGAAACAACGGTCCCATCCGGCCGCTGCAGGGCCGTAAAAAGAACAGAGTCCCACGCGGCCCGTACTTGACGTAAAAGAAACGGGGAGATCCGTTCCCCGTCCACCCGCTCACTGACCCGAGCCCTCACACGCCCACCCTCCGCCCACTCACCCCCGCAACTCGTATATACGCGCCTTGCAGGCCACAATCTCATCAAAACAATCAACGCCAGCGTCGTACCTCACATACAACCGCGATAACCGCACCTGCAATAACCGCAGCAACCCAAAACACCCAGCAGCCTCGCGTTTAGCAACCACACGAAAAAATAAGCGACACTGCACCTTACACCATTCCCACCACTCCAAGATAGACGGAAACGCACATCGCCGGGCACGAATCCCGACCCACCAACATCGAAACTGACGACAAACACGCGGACAATGCAACAACCCACAATTGAGCTTCCACCACCCCGCACCAACTCGCACCTGACTGGGCACCCCAACCCGGACCACTACCAAACTGTGGTCGGAGAACGCAACCGGGACTGTTCGAAAATCATACACCGTACATTCCCCACCATTGACGTACACCCTATCAATCCGCGAACGCACCCCACGCGCAGCACACGTAAACGACAGCCCTCCACCAAAGAGCACAGCAGCGTCCCGGAAACCACAGGACCGCACCACCTCCAGCAACGCACCCGAGACATTCTGCTGACGAGCGCCACAACAATCCCGTGCACTCGTCACACAATTGAAGTCACCTCCAAAATTCATGCCCCGTGTATCATGATGCAAAAAAAGGAAGAAGCCCCACCCGAAAGAACTCCTCCCTCTCCCGACGACGCGCTGCACCCGAGGGGGCGTACACCGTCAAGAACGGAATGACGACCCCCAAAAACTTCACCCGCACAAACAACACCCTCCCAAACAACACCCGCCCATCCTCGTCCAATTCCATGTGAAGCATGGAGAAGGAGGCCCTCCGAGAAAACAACATAAGGGTCCCCCCGAAAGGCGTCCTCGGCGGGTTGAGCACTACATGATAATGCACGCTCAGACACTGCAACACAGAAACATCACGCACATTATGCTCCTGTATGAGAGCCACATCCACACGTTGCTCCTGTAGAACATCCAACAGGCCCAACTGGACCCCAAGATAATTTATGTTCTAGGTGGAATTTCTCACAAAGTTGTCATAACTACCGAACAAAAATTAATAGCGTTGTCGAACTGTATCACACGACGTAGTTTGAACAACATAAAAAATTTAACTAGATGATGGATGACTGTCTTAGCTCTGATATTACATACAGGATAAGCTTCAACGAATCTGCCGCCATCCTTGCCCGTTGGCAAGGGTGTTGGTCTTCTGTTGTTGGTAACAAACTGCATACTCATAAGCGTTGTCCCCCCGTGGCCTTCCTTCTGCTACCGTAACCGGCGGTGGGAAACGGCTCTAGCGAGGTTGTCTTGGCCACACTCGCTTAACTCATGGTCACTTAATGGAGCACCGCCCTGCTTCTTTTTGTCCAAATTGCATTGTCCCTCTTACTGTCGTGCATATCCTTGTTGAATGTCCTGACTACCAGGACGAGCATGTCTTGCTTTCCGATCGCCCCTCGCGGTCACTTGTCCCTCGATAGAATTCTTGGTGAATTGGATACTTTTGATACCATTCGCCTTGTGCGTTTTTGTTCTCGTATTGGCGTCCTTGGTGATATTTAGCGCCCTCTGATTATTCCGCACATTTGATGGGGCTACATAGCCTTCCCGGTTTGGTGCCGCCTTTTGATAATTACTTACTTCAACGAATCTGCTTGAAGAGCACGTAAGTTATGTACACATGACCTGACTTGGACCGACTTAAAGGTCCTACACAGTCTAGCACAATGAGAGAACGGTTCAAGTGGAACGACAATTGGAGGTAAGGGAGCTTTTGGAACAACTTGGTTGGGCTTTCCAACCACTAGACAGGTTTCACACTACAATATCTGGAAATGCCTTTCTTCAGACTGGGCCAGTAAAAGAATTTGGTTACATGGTACAACATAAGACTTATCCCTTGATCATCGTGAGCGGCTGTGAGGACTTCTCTATATTCTTTTGGAACTACGAGCTGGGTAACCTTCTCACAGTCGTCTGAAGAGGGAGATAACTTGACTTCCTTCGTCTGAGCAACATCTTATTAAGAAGAAATAACCAACATCCTCTGTCGGAGCCTCTTCCTCTGGAGCAGGTTCAGGAAAAACATGCTCGTAAACTGGATCACTTTCCTGGAGTTGAGCTAATGTGTGGGATTTAACAGTAGAAATAGGGGTATAGGTAGTCACAGAAGGTACAGCTTCATCATTTGGCACAACATCCTTAACTGCACTATCATCATCCAAATGTGCCATAAACGTATCTTCTAAGTCGATGTCCGGTTCTATCGTTAGAGGTTTTCCAGCCATTCCTCCGGTTGTAGATATAGAAACATCAATCTGAGACTTGGCAGCTTAAGATCTGGTGACGGCGCAGGCGGGATACACCACTGGAGAAATCTCACTCGTCACTGAGAAAACTATATCTGGATCACTTATGATAATGGGAAGATGACTATTCATTGAGGTGCCTGCAATGTCATTCCCTAGAATTGTATCTACCCCAGGTATGGACAAGGTATCTCTCACACCTACAGTATAGACCAGGAGTATAGGGGGGATGAAATATATACTTGCACATGTTGCACAACCCCTGCTATACCCTGTATAAGCAAAACTTCGTCCAGGTCAATCTACTTGAGCTTGGACAACATGCGAGAAGTTATCAAAGTTAGCGATGCACCAGTATCCCTGAAGAACACTACAGGTACCCTCTCATTATCAACTCCTACCATTTTAGCATGCATTATAAAAGGGTCAAAACCAGCGAGCCATGTTGGCCTGCCCTTATCAAAAGTTTCTGAATGATGACCCTGCCTTCGTTTACTCACAATCAAGGCATTTGGGCGTAATTCTGGGTGTAACCTAAAGCAATTACGGACAACATGTCCTTTTCTATGACAAAATGTACATTGGTTTATACCAGTCGAACTTTTCCACTCTGTGGTGGCTCTATTTGGGTTAAGAGTTACGTTAGATTTACCAGATGCCTGGTCTGCCCTGGCTGTAAGAGCTGACGTAGCATTATAATGACTACTCCCTGATTTCTCAGAAGTATTTTGTCTAAAGTGAAACTTTTAGGTGCCATATGATGGTTACTATAAGAGGTCCTATGAATGGTCTCGTGCTCATCCGCCAACATAGCTAGGTCATGAACTTCGTTGTATTCACGTTTACCTGTGGCTAGTGCCACGGTCAACTTCTCAGGCAAACAAGACAAGAGTTCCTCTATTATTATGAGCTGTTTGACACAAAATAGAGAATTCTTATATTTAACCACCTGTCAAAGTATGACTTTTAATCAAGCATAATTGGAAAGTCTGATCAGGTGTGTGTTTAAGACCCCTAACCTTTTGTCTTAAGGCTTCTGCATTTAATGCATATGCTTGCAAAACCCGTTTTTTTTACAGTAGGGTAGTAAAAACTATCCTCAAAAGGGAGGGTGGCAAAAATCTGCTGCGCTTTTCCTCGCTACTGACCTTGCATCATGGTCACCCAAGAATCATCTGACCATTTCAAACTAGTAGCAACTTTGGCAAAGTTCAGAAAAAATAGCTCTGGGTTCTTGTTAAATTGGGGCAACTTTAAACCCGTAGGGAGATGAAGTCCACTAATTGACGAACTACCCGAAGGTCCCTTTGAGTCCTTACTAGCAGCGGCGGCTGCAGCTTCTAGCTTCCTATCTTCTTGCTTAATCTGCGCTTCAGCCATTTGCTGTTTAATTAATAACTGCTTAGTGTATTCTTTACTATGTTTAGCTGCTGCTTTAATGTGTTTAGCTAACTCTAACTCTGCTTTTCTCTGCTTAGTCTCTTCTACACTCTTAATTTTCTCAAGCTCAATCTGCTTGAACGGGAGATCTAATTCCTGAATTCTAAGTTTAGCAGCAACTTCAGCCTCATCAGGATATTGCCCAAAAACTTCATCCACTCTACCGTCTTCTACTAGATGTAAAAATATGGTTCTGTAAGCCTTCTGTAAGTGTCAGGAGTACGGCCTGCGTACTCCTTGAAATTCTTAGTCAGTCCATAATTTATCTAGGTCTGCTTGGAGTACAAGTTCTATCATTATCACATACAGACAAGGTTAGAAGAGACTCCCTGGCTTCAGGTTTTCTTTAAGTTGATGCCGTTGAGAGGATCTTACAGTTCAGTGCTTGCTGCACGGTACTGGCCGGGTAGCTCCTGTCTGAAAAAGTCCATTTGGTCTAGTCCCTTTGTCCAATGATCCTGTGAACGAATAAACAAATAGTTGACAGAAATGCATAAACCAATGATAATTAAATACACAAGTAATCTTTGTGTCATGATGTCATGGAAAAGTACCAAGTGAGGTTGAAACCTGCCTTAACGTTAGTGAAACCTTTTAGCCTGGGAGCACGAAACTAATCCTGAAAGTGCTGTCCCTATGACTGGAACCAGTTTTTTCCACTGATGCAGCCCAGCCCAGGTGATCAAGGCATTGCAACGACTTTTGCAATATCCTTGGCCATCCCAGCCCGAGGGCTGCCCATATATACCCAGCGAGGCTGACTTTGGTCCCAGACCAGAGGATACAGGAGAGTGCTCGAATGGATATGTACTCCTGGAGATTCCTCGCTGATATACATCTGGTCATACTCACTCGCACAACTTAACACAGTCGCGAAATGCCATTCTCATACCAGGACAAAATTGGGCCATCTCCCTATTCTAATGGGTGATGTATTCGTTCATGTCTATGCAGCCGTTATCCTTGACATTTGATACCTATGGTATTTATATTATAATTTTTGTTTCCTTGTAATATCCCTTTCGGTATGCAAGGCTTTGGCTTTCTGGTCCCTTCCATGAGTAAGTTATCCCTACTTCCATCATATTTTCAAACTTCAATACAATGATCACTCATATCCATGGGGCCTCGGAATTAATTTCACATGTGTGAATCGTTTAGTGAATTCTAGGTAAAGTCAAGCTGGTTCATCATTACCTTTAGTCACGTGGGTCATGATACATGTTGGCTTAAAAAAGTTTCTTGTTACCATGTCCAATAGTTTAGCTCACTCTGTGCCACTATACGGTTCTTGTATCTATCCATGGTTGAAGTCTCCATGATTGAGTTTCATGAATTTCATGGAAATCGATCCATGGATCGATTTCTAACAGGCGGCAAAGTCTGCTCTCTCGGTTATATTATGTACTGCTGTGTTTGTCATAGCCGGGGTGTGGTTATTTAATGGACGATTATACATCTCAGCTGCTACCTTTGGTCCTTCCATTGTCATGGTGCCTGTTACATTGTCTCGGAACTCCTCGCCGCCCGGTGTACCCATCTCCTTGAAACTCTTGAGACTTTTATCAGCAGGGCCGCCACTCCTCCCCTTCCAACCCTCTGTAGTGTAATGTTGGCGCCAGTACACAGTCTGGTGGCACTCGAGCAGTACAGTCAAAGTAGTCATGTGGTATTGGAGGATCTTACTTTTATGTTGTGGTTGTCAAAGAAATATTTGGTCGGAAGTGGAAGGTCATTCATAATTTTTATTTTCTGGTAATCACGCCAGTGTGTCGATGGCTTTTACAGATTCTACTGACAAATGTTCCCTTGATGTACTATGTTAATGGGCAGGATCTCAGGATGTTAAGAATNCCGTTCAGTTCAATAAGACTAAAGTATCCATTCAATTTCAATCACTGGTCCGTTGAGTTCCCTGATTATCGAGTCCCTCCCTTCCTGGGGACCGATAATTATAGACACATTCATTCCTTTGGAAGGTGGTGGCAGTGAAAGGAAAAGGGTAGGTTAATAATCCCTTTCCTTGTGATATTCCCATTTAATATTCAGCTTATATTCGTGACAGTCCAGCGAGGGGTCATACTGGTCCGTTATTAGTGTTTGCTGGTTATTAAGTGTGGACAGAGATATTACAATAAATGATTTAATAATATTTCAATTAGGGTATCTTACCATTACTATGGTAGTAGGCATTACTAGACTGAGGTACCCATTACAGTATCGCAACCCAGTGGAATCATAAGTATGTCATGTGAATGTTAAATACAGTGTTTTGCGAAAAGTTAAATAAACAGGGAACGCCAAAGAGAAAACAAGTACTATTCTTTGTCACGGGTGCTAGGCCCAGGATCAGCTGATATTTGACAAGTGACGTTAATGAGGGAGCGCGTTGCCATATTAGTGCGCTCCAGATTATTTGCTGCGGAGTGAGCAGTTGTTATACATTGTTCCTGATATGCTCATTGATGCACATGTTTCTCGTTGTTTTTTTAAGTAAAATACCAAAACTCTTTGGTGTTTGATATCATCCCCTCCATTTATCTTGTGACTGCCAAAAGGAAATATAAGTGACAGAAATAATTACTTGCCTGAGACCACACTATTTGAAATTGCTCTTACCACAATTACACCTCACCACTGCTGTGTTACTGGACACCTAAAACACCAGTTGGCGACCTTAAAGGCTGTGTGATAGTTCTCTGCTGGGGCGGGCACACAAACTGAGGAAACAATCTGTGTCTCCACTCTCTCTACGACCTTGAGGCCGGTTGGGAGATCGACTGGGGTACTCTCCTGGGCGTGCAGTGGAGCCTAGAGGATCGAGGGAAGACCCGTAGAACGACGGTGAGTAAGGGTTATTGTCAGAGCAACCACCTCGAGAGGAGATCCAGTCTACCGTTGCTTAACCCACGAACCGTGAACATCCCCGACATTGGCGACCTTGCCAGGATTACGAGCAAGATCAAGGTTATAATTGTGGTATTAGATATCAGGCCTAAGTTTTCACTCGCAGTCACGAGATGGAGGATGATAAAGTAGCCAGTTTTATCGATACAAGAGACGAGCAAGTACTGGAGGAGTGCACCAAGGCACAGCTGCAAACGATCGCCGACCACTTTGGGATCAAGTTGAGAGCTTCCAAAGTGGGAGAAAGAAGACTTGAGATCATGGCACAGCTCAAGGCACGTGATGAAGCCTTCAGAGAGGAACGGCCACAGACACCTGCCAGTGCGGGAGAGAATTTGAGTATCGGTGGCAGCAGCCAGGGATCCAGTGGCAGCAGGCGCAGTGTCAAGCTGGAAATAATGAAGATGCAGATAGAAGCACAGCTGCACAAGGAAGAGCACCAACAAGAAGCACAGCTGCGCAGGGAAGAACGAGAAGCACAGCAGCGCAGAGAAGAAAGAGAAGCACAGCTGAAGCGCGAGGAAGCAGAGCGAGAAGCACAGCTGAAGCGCGAGGAAGCAGAGCGAGAAGCACAACAGCATAGAGAAGAGCGAGAGGCACAGCAGTGTAGAGAAGAACGAGAGGCACAGCAGCAACGGGAAGAACGAGAGGCACAGCAGCGTAGAGAAGAGCGAGAGGCACAGCTGAAGGAGCGCGAGATAGACGCTAGGACGAAGCTGCAGGGGGTTGAAGCAAACAAGGAGATTGAGCTGAAGCGAGCTGAGCTTGGACTAGTTCCACCTGCCCCACCACAACAGCAATAAGACCGCCGAGTGAGAGAGAGGGATTTGCCCGTCTTCGTGCCTAATGAGACTGAGGGCTTCTTCGAGCACTTCAAAAGGGTCGCTACGTTGAAGAAGTGGCCGAGGGCAGAGTGGGCGGAGCTAGTTCAGGGAAGGCTCACTGGTGAAGCTCGTGAAGCTTACAATATGCTCGACCTCCAGGAATGTACCAACTACGATGCAGTAAAAATGGCCGTGCTCCATTCGTTCAAGCTGACGCCGGAGTGCTACAGAAAAAGGTTTAGAGAATGTACCCGATCGCCCGTGCTCTCTCCTGAGATTAGGGTGAGAGTAAAGGAAGCGGACATCAAAGACCCGAGAGCCGCGGCCGATCGAGCAGACATGCTGGAGGAAGCCTTACGTCCATGTCGAGAGGGACAGCACCGACCGCCCGCATTCTCCAGTTATGGGAGAAATAATAGAAGGTCGAACGATTGGAGGACAGGACCGAGTTATCCCAAGTCCTACCCCTCTAATGGAGACAGCAGAGGACAGAAGAGTGATGTGGAACAGTCAAAGAAGTCACCGACGGAGAGCTCAAGAGATCTTATTATCGTTACGGCCGGAGATGCTGAGCATGAGTCTTTGGAAGGCGTAAGAGAAGTTCGCGGAAGAAGAAGGATCAGCTGCTACAACTGCGGATTAATGGGACACATGGCGCGCGAATGTAGACGTCCTAAGCAGCGAGGTTACGTTGCTTTTGTACGGGTAGAGGACGAGTTAGCCGAAGGAGTGCGGGATGGACCCGTACTTAGGAAGAAAGAGGCTAACCCATTCATGCGTGAGGGAACTGTAAGGATGGGGGACGCAGACCCCATCCCGGTGATGATGCTAAGAGACACTGGGGCGGAATTTACCCTGGTGAGCAGAACCCTGTTCCCTGAGGGTCACAAGAATACCTGTGTAGGAGAGGCAAGTGTGAACACTGTGGGAGGCCCAGTGCAGATGCCCCTACACCGGGTGACCTTGAGTTCAGATTATGGATGCCAAACCCTAGTAGTGGGGGTCTGTGCGACGATGCCAAGAATGGAGGCACAGGTCCTTTTGGGAAATGACGCATGTGGAGGACGTGTCCTCCCGAACCTCGTGAAGGACGAGGAGTGCTTGGAGCACTTCGAGAAGAAAGGCGGAGTGTTCGACACCTGCGGGGACGAGAAAGTAATCACCATGGAGGCGTTCCCTGTCTGTGCCATAGTTCCGAGGCAGTGCGAAGGACAAGGAGGGCGTGGATCTGATAAGGCCGACGAGGAGACGTCCGACGGCCTGGGAAATGATCACCTCGTCATGGAACCCGGAGAGCGAGTGGAGGGCGAAGGCAGCCCAGATGGTGAGGTACAGGTGACCCTCACCGGTTCTCCTGGGGTGGACCGCACTCGTCTCGAGGAGGTGCAGCAGGCAGAATCCCCCAAGTTGATTTGTAAGGCCAAAGGAGGACGTCTTGGTCCCGAGAAAACTACTCACTTTAACAGGCAAGAAGGCATATTAGTAAGACAGTGTAAACCTGTAAGGATGGAGGTCGGAAAAGCCTCTCCAGGTACGACAGACCAAGTAGCGTTGCCAGCCAAGTGCAGAGCGGCAGTGTTGAGTCCGTTGCACGCTGTTCACTCTGCGGGTCACCTAGGGGTGACCACGATGCGACATTCAACGTCGAGAGAAGTGGCTGGGCAACTACAACATCTTTTCTCTTGGGTGAGGAGGCCCAGGGAAAATCAGGCTGACAGTGGAAATATATTCCGGTCTGAATGTGTCAGACGAACAATGTTGAGTTGGGGAGTGATGCAGATTCGGTCGTCGCCCTACCGATCGCAGTCGAAGGGGGCGGTCGGAAGACTCCACTCCACCTCGGAGACAGCTCTGGGAATGTTCTGCGTAGGGCAGGAAGACGAGTGGGAAGAGACGGTGGACCCTGTTTTGTTGGTCGTTCGTCAAGTAGCGGCAGAACCGTTAAACTTCTCACAGTTCCAGCTGGTGAACGGACGTGAGGCGTGGAGCCCTCGGTCCGTAATGGATAAGCAGTGGACGCCATGGATGACCTTGAAGACGGTCTGCAGACACATGAGGAGTGTCACACATTGGTGGCTGCAATACTGGCTGGAAGCCAAGATTTTCAAAGGAAAGGACAACATAGTCGCAGATGCGTTGTCCCGCATGCACTAACCAGACATGACTCTTATTTTAAGGGGAGGGGTATGTGACGGTGTTCCCCCCCTTCTAATTCTCCCACGCCTGCTGTAAGAGTCATGTCCACTATTCCCGAGCGTTCTCTACGTTGCAGGCATCAGTTGAACATATGTGGGAGAGAATAGTATTCTCGCTGAGCCGAGAAATTTGTGAAAGTATAGTATTTTGGCCTGTGGGATGGGCCCTTTAGGGAGCCAAAATGGCGCTGGCGAGTCTGTTTTCCCGCCAAAACTGTGTGACGTCAGTGTCGCCAGATTGGTCACCATCAGCGACGTGGCACTGGGAGCCAATGAAAACCTACTTTGGAGAATGTGACGTCACATAGGCAGGGGGAGTCCAGCCGTGGCGGCGCCTTCGCGCCATCAGTCTCACACGACGCGTCCGAGAGGCAGGACGTGCGACAGGTCATCCTATCAAAGTGACGGATTACCAAGCTCCGGTGGATATAAGCGTCTCCTGTTGTTAGCGCGCACTCTGTGAGGTCTTCCTGCAACCCAGATGTGGCTCAGATAAGGAATTGACAGAATATTGAGCAACAAGTGCTTAGGGACAGGTGCGTTGAAAGAAGTGGGCCGGGCACCGACGTGTGCAACGTCCTTGACAGTTCACCAGAATAAGAGACAGTTTAGTGGCTGGGCCATTCTGCCGTGAGCGAACCGGGTTGACCGCTTTGTCAACCAGGTTGACCGCCTTGTCAACCAGGTTGAACGTGTGATCGACGATCCTGTCAAGTTTGACAGTAACCCTACCTTCGTGGAACCCTACAAGTCAACAGTTGAATGCAAGCACGTCGAGAAGTCTTCCCAAATACCTAGTGACATACCTAGACGACAAGGGAATTGACAATTGACCCCCAACACACACACAGGACGCTGAACACCGTAACCGGTTGCTGTACCTGGCCCCTGGCCTAGACCCCCAACACACACACACACACACACACACACACACACACACACACACACAGGACGCTGAACACCATAAGCGGTTACTGTACCTGGCCCCTGGCCTAGCCCCCCAACACACACACACAGGACGCTGAACACCATAACCGGTTACTGTACCTGGCCCCTGGCCTAGCCCCCAACACACACACACAGGACGCTGAACACCGTAACCGGTTACTGTACCTGGCCCCTGGCCTAGACCCCCAACACACACACACAGGACGCTGAACACCATAACCAGTTACTGTACCTGGCCCCTGGCCTAGACCCCAACACACACACAGGACGCTGAACACCGTAACCGGTTACTGTACCTGGCCCCTGGCCTAGACCCCCAACACACACACAGGACGCTGAACACCGTAACCGGTTACTGTACCTGGCCCCTGGCCTAGACCCCCAACACACACACACAGGACGCTGAACACCGTAACCAGTTACTGTACCTGGCCCCTGGCCTAGACCCCAACACACACACAGGACGCTGAACACCGTAACCGGTTACTGTACCTGGCCCCTGGCCTAGACCCCCAACACACACACAGGACGCTGAACACCGTAACCGGTTACTGTACCTGGCCCCTGGCCTAGACCCCCAACACACACACACACAGGACGCTGAACACCATAACCGGTTACTGTACCTGGCCCCTGGCCTAGACCCCCAACACACACACAGGACGCTGAACACCGTAACCGGTTACTGTACCTGGCCCCTGGCCTAGACCCCCAACACACACACACACAGGACGCTGAACACCATAACCGGTTACTGTACCTGGCCCCTGGCCTAGACCCCCAACACACACACACACACACAGGACGCTGAACACCATAACCGGTTACTGTACCTGGCCCCTGGCCTAGACCCCCAACACACACACACAGGACGCTGAACACCATAACCGGTTACTGTACCTGGCCCCTGGCCTAGACCCCAACACACACACACAGGACGCTGAACACCGTAACCGGTTACTGTACCTGGCCCCTAGCCTAGACCCCCAACACACACACACACACACAGGACGCTGAACACCGTAACCGGTTACTGTACCTGGCCCCTGGCCTAGACCCCCAACACACACACACAGGACGCTGAACACCGTAACCGGTTACTGTACCTGGCCCCTGGCCTAGACCCCAACATAACAGTTACATTAGACGTTATGGAGCTTCCAAGCTACTAGGTGGGTGTGGTAGTGGGTTTAATGTCCAGTAGTGAAGTATGTGCTTTTAATACATACTCACACTTGCTCATACTTCACATTAATAGAAATAAACTCTATATTAATATTGTTGAAGTGACTTGTGAATTATTTGTGAGAGACGGCCTCATGTCAGGTGAGGTGAATGACGTCACAGGTAGTTGACCCATCAGGCCAAGCTAGTCAAGAGGCGCGGCGGGCAGTGTGGCGCGGGCCGGCGTGGGGAGAGGTGCTGCTCACCGCCCGCCTCATTGGTTTTACTAAATTAGTCACCTGGACAGTCCTGTGCATGAGGTTACCTGCGGCAGACTTACAGGCAAGTTATTCTAGATGATTAGTTATTTTATCACAGGGTATTCTGTTGGTAGAATAGTCTATATTTGCTGACTGTCTAAATAAGCATAGTTACAAGATGTTAAGGATTTATTTAAAATAATTAAATTAGATCAGGTTTACCGATTTAAGATAATGATATTGAGTAATATACTTTTGTCTAGGTAGACTTTTGATCTAGCTTAAGACTTTTGATGAAACTTATTAAAACAAAATTAAATTCTAAAACGACTGTGATTATCTATTCCACATCAACAACTTGAGTGTCAACCTTATCGTGAAATTGACCGTTCGACCAAACTCAGGTGGAAAAATGTTTACAAAGTTATTAGTTAAATTCTGGCAATTATAAGGTGTTTCTTGTGAACTATCAGATTTCATTCCTTGAAATATGGACCAAAGACTTTTAATCTAGCAAGCGTCACATAACCCCCCCCCCCCGCCCATCCTATGTGTGGGAACCGACCTGTGAGATTTATATATATTTAATTTATATGAATTTATATAGAATTTATATTTACGTTAATTTATATACTTCGATAGCAATTTGTATGATGTTAAGTGGACTGTATTTCTGCAATAATCTCACAAATCGATCCTTGCACATTAAGGGGGGGGGGGTTATTGAATTTATATATATGCAGCCAATCAAACTACAGTATTAAACTACATATATTGTTAAACATTAAAGAGGTTCATTATCTTATTGTACAGCAGGCTTAGTCCACCAGGCATAACTAGGATGTAGACACCAAATTTTCCTCGTGTGAGGTAGCTTCCATCACCCTGGTAACTGATACACAAAGCATGCTTCCTCGTCTTGTACCTGTCAAAGGTGCTAGCTGTAAAGCCAGAATCCTAATATATGACAGCTATATCAGAGAAAACATTGTACATTGAACCATAAAGACCAAGGCGTAATTACCTTTTTTGAGTCGATCATTCGTGTTCTAACTGGTTCACCCTATCTACAGACATTAATGACCAAAAATGAATAAATAAACGGGTTTTGGAAAAACACTTCCCTTGAGATTGTTGACAGCGTGTTGATGATGGCAGGTCACTACTCTGATCTTCCATAACACTTCGTCCAAGAGAATTGATAGGAGCTGAATTGCTCCACGACTCTGTGGTCTTAATAACAACAATGGCTGACACTCCATACTGCTGACGCTACTGGCCAACATTGTCCAGATATGATAGGAGCCGTTTACTCCACGCGTCTCCTTGATAGAAGGGTCACATTTACTCTATTTTGCTATTGATAATTAAATTAATTAAAATAAATTGTTTTATGATGGTAAAAGTCCAAAGACAAATGTATTTAAGAATAATTCCAACACAATAGCTGGTGAATTATAATAATATGTGGCTATGATATCCCGTTTTCTATAGACGGAAACTCCACTACAAGTTGCATTTTCTATGGGTTAACTTGTGTATACAACAGCAGCAGCAATATTTCTGCCTGTTGAATGTGATATTATTAAATGGTGTCGGATTTTCCGACACTATGTGAATGAAACTAACCATCCTCAGTGTCGTCCACGCTGCCGCCAACCCCAGAGACGCCTTAATTAACATTAACGTCCAGTGTAACAAAGTACTATATTGTGTCCATTATACGTAAATATTAATGAATATATTAATTGTATATAGGTCTAGAATAGTTGTTGGATGAAATTATAGCGCACGAGTGTACTCAGACCCTCGTCTCTCTCGCCTAATAAATAACATATAATAGGTCATATATCAAAAACTTTTAAATAGTGTTGAAATGTATGAACTGTTGTGGGTCAGTGTACGGACGAGCATAGACTGAGGACAAGTTAAATGTGAAGCGTTCTTCACGTTCATGTTTGGCTGTCGGGTTAACGACCACTTGGTCATTGTGTTGAGAACGTTCATGTTTGGCTGTCGGGTTAACGACCACTTGGTCATTGTGTTGAGAACGTTCATGTTTGGCTGTCGGGTTAACGACCACTTGGTTATTGTGTCGAGAACGTTCATGTTTGGCTGTCGGGTTAACGACCACTTGGTCATTGTGTTGAGAACGTTCATGTTTGGCTGTCGGGTTAACGACCACTTGGTCATTGTGTTGAGAACGTTCATGTTTGGCTGTCGGGTTAACGACCACTTGGTTATTGTGTTGAGAACGTTCATGTTTGGCTGTCGGGTTAACGACCACTTGGTCATTGCGATGGGAACGTTCATGTTTGGCTGTCGGGTTAACGACCACTTGGTTATTGTGTTGAGAACGTTCATGTTTGGCTGTCGGGTTAACGACCACTTGGTTATTGTGTTGAGAACGTTCATGTTTGGCTGTCGGGTTAACGACCACTTGGTCATTGTCATGAGAACGTTCATGTTTGGCTGTCAGGTTAACGACCACTTGGTCATTGTGTTGAGAACGGTCATGTTTGGCTGTCGGGTTAACGACCACTTGGTCATTGTGTTGAGAACGGTCATGTTTGGCTGTCGGGTTAACGACCACTTGGTCATTGTGTTGAGAACGGTCATGTTTGGCTGTCGGGTTAACGACCACTTGGTCATTGTGTTGAGAACGGTTATGTCTGGCTGTCGGGTTAACGACCACTTGGTCATTGTGTTGAGAACGTTCATGTTTGGCTGTCGGGTTAACGACCACTTGGCAATTGTGATGAGAACGTTCATGTTTGGCTGTCGTGTTTGTTACGAATCTTGTTAAGATCCTCTCATTACTTTTAATTATTGTATTACTGTATTGTCTTATTCTTTAATCATTATAGCATCCAGTTGTATAATGTGAGATTTGTATGTTATATGATATATATTATAGAATGTAATAGTGTGCTTGAGTTGCATATTATTTGTATGAGGCTTTCGTGTTTCAATTCTTATGTGTTTCTCTGTGGGGGTTGATCAGGTTGGATATGTGAGTAGCGTGGGAAAGTATTGTCAAGCGAGTGTTTATGATTTAACCTTGATTTATAACTCCTATTTATTTGTCTGTAAATGCTATTGTATAAACTAATGTAATGGTGTACTCTTTTGATTAATAATATTTTGTTATTTAGTATTACCATTTATTATTAGTAATTCCACAATGTTATGTGGATAGTTAGTTGTTTTGTTAGTAGACGCTTGGCCTGTGGACAGACGCGTGGGTTAGTAGCATGGTGGCTGTGTTCGAGGGAAGACATGTATTAAGTTAAGTCCTTGATTTGTATATTTAGTCATTCAAAGTTTTTATTTCCTGGTCAGATGATATTGTATTCTCCCATGTATAGTTTTAAGTGCTATTAATATTGCTCATTGCTCGAGAAGTATTTTATTTTAATTTGCATGCTGATAAATATTTCTGGCTATATTTACGTACCATTTAATTGTTATGTTTGTCCCCCTTAGCATAAATATATTGTTCCCCATTTTATGCAGTGTTTTATCTTATTCCCCTAGACTATTATTAGAAAGGCCTATACTAATTATTTTATGTACACTGCTGGGAGAAGAACCTTATTTAGTCTCGAGGGTGGTAACAAATGGAGGCCTGTGTTCGGGATCTTATACCATTAATTCCCTGTAATGTTTGTACAATTAACAGTGCTAATTATTAATAGCAATTGCCTTCCTAGGTACTCTGTGATTATCTAGTGACGCCTAATCTAGCCTGTGTAATTATCTGTTCAATCTGAGCTGCTGTGAAAACTTTCAACGCTTCACGATTTGAGGTAAGTGTTCAGCTTGTGCCAGGGACCAAGCATAATTTTCAGTGTTGTTTCAAGTGTAAGTTGTGATTATTGAGCCAACCATGGAGGATCAGGTTGTTGCGCTGGTAGATCAGTCAAATTTTGGTAAAATTAAAGACTTAAAGAAGTCTGGTTTGTTGTTGCTGGCGGATAAATTGAACTTAGCAGTTTCCAGTAAAATGTTGAAAGCTCAAGTGTTAAGAGTTATTGTCACACACTTGGTGGAAGAGGAGAGACTTGACGAAGAGTGTTTGGGAGAGTTAGACGAAGAGTCAAGTGACAAGGTGGCAATCTTAAAGTTGGAGTTGGAGACTAAATTAGAAATGGCTAGGCTGGAAGCAGACAAGCAGAGGCTGGAAGCAGATAAGGAGAGGTTGGAGTTGCAGAATCAGCAAAAACAACTTGAGTTGGTAACTCAACAGCAGATGTTGGAGGCTCGAGTACAACTGGCAGAGCATGAGACTAAACAACTCGAAATTCAGCAGAGTATGGCTGAAAATAATAACAGGTTAGAACAGCAGAGGATTGCGGCAGGTTTGGGTGACACTAGTAATAATCCAGAGAGTACAAATAGTTCTTCTAAGTACAGTAAACGTGTAGATTTGCCTAAGTTTAATGAAGAAGATCCAGAAATATTTTTCTTGCATTTTGAGAAACTAGCAGTCAGCATGAATTGGCCTGTAGATCAATGGGTTAAGTATATTACAAGGACAATTTAAGGGTAAAGCTCAAGAGGTATTTGCATCATTGCCTGCTGAGAATTCTTTCGATTTTAAATTTGTTCAGCAAAGTATTTTAAATGCTTACCAGCAGATCCCAGAGGCACATAGAATAAAATTCAGAAGTTTAAAAAGAGCACAGGACCAGACTATTTCTGATTTTGGAAGAGTAAATTAAATCACTTTAATAGATGGATTAAAGCACTTAATATTTCAGAGTTTGAGACTTTGAGAGACCTCATAGTAACTGAGGAAGTAATGGGATGTCTACCAGAGAAATTAGCTTTGTTTATGGCTGAAAATAAGCAAACCAATGATCTTATAAAATTAGCCAAGCTAGCTGATGAGCATGAACTACTTACTAAAGTGCCTTTTAGAGCACCCATTAATCATTTCAATGTTAAAACTAATCATTATGCTCATAAACATGTTTTCCAGACTCGACCAGCTACTTCACCTTCTCCCCTTAACCCTTCTCCTGTAAAGCCTAAATCTGAGAAACAACCGACAGGGTTGTCAACCTTAAGTAATGTAGTGAATAAGCCTGCAGTGGGTTCGGCTATTCCGACCACTAGCAGGTATTGCACGCATTGCAGGAGAAGAGGTCATGTGGTAAATTCATGTTATGCTTTGCACCCAGAGTTGAGACCAACTGGTCTAATATTGAGTAGGGGTTTGCAAACCATTAATGCCAATGTTGCTTCAGTCATGCCCAAGTGGATGACTAATTTTGATCCATACCTACATTCGGGAACCTATTATGTACTAGTGGAACCTGGAAACCAGTCCAGTTGTTAAGGGACACTGGTGTCTCCAGTCTTTAGTTTCTCGCCGTGTTCTTACTGATGTTAGCACAGAAGACACTGGAGAGGTAGTGTTATTGCAAGGACTTGGAGGGCTCATCCAGCGTGTACCATTAATTAAGGTTAACCTGAATTCTTCTATTACACCAGGTTGGTGCACTGTAGCAGTCAGTGAGCAGTTGCCCATTCCTGGGATTGATATAATTGTAGGTAATGATTTCGATAAATGTAAATTTAGTGGGACCGATTGTCCTGTTATGTATACTAAAGTAATGCAGTACTGGCTCAACCAGATGAGGATGATGGTGTCATTTATCCAGCCTGTGTTGTGACCAGACATGGGTAAGCAGAATGTGGTAAGTCTGCTACTACCAAGGTNACACACACACACACACACACACACACACCAATAGCTCCCCCTCCCCTCACACACACACACACCATACCAGTAGCTCCCTACACACACACATACCAGTAGCTCCCTCACACACACACATACCAGTAGCTCCCTCACACACACACATACCAGTAGCTCCCTCACACACACACATACCAGTAGCTCCCTCACACACACGCACATAATCTCAATTGCTGCTTCTCAGGAAGCAGCAAGATTAGCCGACTGATAGAGAGGAAAAGAGCAGTAGTCGTAATAGGTATTAGAAGCAAATACGGATCACTCCAAGGGAAAGAGATATAGACAAAGCCACAGTCAAAGAGAACCTTGAAGGCGTACAGATGGAGGGGGAAGAACTGAATAAACACTAGGTTTTCAGGCTTGGCCGGTACAACAATGACGAAGATCGATTGATAAAAGTGGTTTTCAAAAGCGAGACCACAAAAGAGGAAACTTCAGCAAAGATGAGCAGCCTACTCAATGTACTGAAGTTCAAAAAGGCATTCCTGCAGAGGGATGTGAGCAGGGAGGAGAGACGGAGGGCAGCAGCAGCAAGGAAGGAGTGCAAGGAGAGGGAAAGGAATCAGGAAACCACAACCCAGAACCCTCTAATCCCAGAAGGGAGTGGGGAACCCTCCACAGGCAATTCAACAGCCCCAGTGGGAGGAGGATCACACTCATCTCCCACGCAATAGAAGCCCAACCTGCCCCAGCCCCTACACGCCACCACCCTAAACCCTTCTTTCTCCCCCACCCCTCCAAGCCCTCACTTTGCCCCTACCTTCTACAAACCAGATCCTCCCAACAACCCAGGTCCCCCCACACTCTCAGCTCCCCTCACAACCCAATGCCCCCCCTTCCCCCTCCCCATCCCAGACAATCCATGTTCACCTATTCCAGTGGAATCAACAAACTGTGGATGAACAGAGAAAGAGTCGGCTTCAAGGTGATGTACACGAACATAGATGGGATTGCAAGCAAGGCGAGTGAACTTGGGGAAATAGCACAAGAAGTAATCCGAGATGTATTGGATTCACGAAAACAAAACTCTCAGGAATCATAACAAATACGGTGTTCCCTGAGGATTACACTGTAATAAAGAGAGGGAAGGTAGGGGAGGAGTTGGAGTGACCTACTCATGTGAAAGGAATAGAGTTTCAAGGAGATGGTTATCCCAGGCTGTGAAGGGTTTTAGAGACTACGTAACAGGCACCATGACAATGGGAGGACCTACAGTAGTAGTAGCAGTGATATACAACCCTCCCCCTATTGACAGAAGACCCAGGCAAGAGTAGGACAAACATGGCAGATAATAACATAATTGAGAGGGCAGCCTCTGTTGCCTGTAAAAATCGATCCCATCTGCTCATTATGGGGGACTTCAATCAAGGAAGGATAGACTGGGAGAATATGGAACCGCACGGAGGAGAGGATACATGGAGAGCCAAACTAGTGGAGGTGGCGACAAGAAACTTTTTAAGCCAACATGTCGGGGAACCCACTAGGATGAGGGAAAACGATGAACCAGCGAGACTCGACCTAGTCTTCACTCTGAATGAGTCCGACACAAGGAAAATTGACTTTGAGGCCCCAGTACGAATGGGCGATCACAGTGTACTGACGTATGAGTATCTGGTCGAAGAGAGGCTAAAGTACTCGAGAAAGGGAACTGAAAGCAAAAGGCTAGCATTCCATAATAGAAATTACGATGAGATAAGAAAATTCCTAACGGATATAACATGGGAATCGGAGCTAAGGGGAAAGACTGCCAAAGACATGATGGAATACATCATGCAGAAGTGCAAGGAGGCAGCAGAAAAGTTTATCCCGGCCCAAAAGGTAAAAAATTAAATGCAGATGAGAAACCCATGGTTTAATCAGAGATGTAAGCTAACTAAGCAAGAAAGTAAAACAGCATGGAGAAACTATAGAAATAACAGGACACTTGAGAGCTGAGAAGGTTACCAGAGATACAGGAATGAATACTTCAGGGTGAGAAGAGAGGCAGAAGTGCAATATGAAAACGACATAGCAAGCAAAGCTAAGACCCAACTCAAATTGCTGCACAGCCACATCAGGAAAAAGACAACAGTGAAGGAACAGGTAATAAAACTGAGAATACGGGCAGACAGATACACTACAAATGACAAAGAAGTGTGCGATAAGTGAACTTAATATGAAGTTCCGGGAAGTCTTCACATTAGAGCAAGGAGAAGTTCCAGAGATAAGAGAAGGAATAATTAACCAGGCACCACTAGAGGAATTTGAGATTACCAGTGGAGATGTAAGGCAGCTTTTACTAGAGCTGCATGTGACAAAGGCTATAGGCCCAGATTTAATATATGCTATTGTGATAGCAAAGAGTCATAGCTATGATTTCAGTTGACACTTTTGTTTGATAATCGTTTTTGACCATTTTGGCATAATTTTGACACCTACAGTATTTTTTCTCCCTTCCTATTTAAGCTACGATGCTGAAACTTGGACCAGAGGAAACACTTTTCATATACAACTTGTCAAAAACGTTTGATTCAAATCGAACGAGTTTTCATTTATTGCATTTTTGGGGCAAATTGGAACCTAATGCCCCCTTTAACCTAGCCAAATGCAAAATTTCGTGGAAGGGTACAGGCGCACTAAGACCAGTACAGCAATATAACATAAATAGAAAACAGATTATTTTATCGGATTGAAGAAAGTTCTGGGAGTGGACATAACCCCATTTGTAATGCCAGAAGCCCACATTAGCAGAATATCAGCTGCATATAATGGTATACTGGCTAACATCAGTGTATCCTTCAGAAAATTGGACAATGGGGGCTTTCCGGTCCCAATATACAGCGAAGGTGAGACCCACACATGAATATCGATCACACATGAATATCCTCAACATGACACCCCTTACCTATAAAACGACAAGAAGAAACTAGACAACGTCCAAAGATATGCAACGAGACTCGTTCCTGAGCTGAAGAGTTTATGCTATAAGGAAAGACAGAGAACTGGGCCTTACCACACTGTACTAAAGGGGAGATAAGGGGGACATGATAATATATAAAATTCTAAGGGAAATTGACAAGGCAGACAAAATAATATTGTTCAAAGCAAAGAACAGCAGAACGAGGGGATCATAGAAAGAAATTAAAGACCCAAATGAGTCACATGGACGTCAGACAGAACTTTTTCAGTGTCAGAGCTGTCAATAAATGGAACTGTTTAAACGTTGAAGTCGTTGAAGTTAATTAGATTAAACAATATATATGCAAATATGATTAAAGCGGGATAAAACAGACATTGCAATAATCTAAGAATGTTTAGAAGGTGGGGCTAAAAACCTAGCTTGACCATGAAGGCACATCTAGGTGAGTACATATATACGAGTCCCCACAAACACATACACGCATGCACAGGTCCTTGCAACAGAGTGTATAGCACTCTTGAGTTCGTTGTCCTAAGGGCCCGGGTTTGATTCCCGGGCGAGACAGGAAATGGGCAGATTTGTTTTCACCTGAAGTATCTTTTCATCTAGCAGTAAATAGGTACCTGGGAGTTATACAGCTGTTGCAGGCTGCTTCTTGGTGATGTGTGTGAGAGAGGAAAAAAAACACATGTAGTTGATATGAATAAGGGGAAAATAGAGCTAGAGTCGGTAAATTACACAACCAGCTATTAGAGAGGCGGGGTCAAAGAGCTAAGAGATCGATCCTACATGTTTATTGTTTGATTTAGGTACTGTGACGGTGTTCCCCCCCCCCCCTTCTAATTCTCCCACGCCTGCTGTAAGAGTCATGTCCACTATTCCCGAGCGTTCTCTACGTTGCAGGCATCAGTTGAACATATGTGGGAGAGAATAGTATTCTCGCTGAGCCAAGAAATTTGTGAAAGTATAGTATTTTGGCCTGTGGGATAGGCCCTTTAGGGAGCCAAAATGGCACTGGCGAGTCTGTTTTCCCACCAAAACTGTGTGACGTCAGTGTCGCCAGATTGGTCACTGTCAGCGACGTGGCACTGGGAGCCAATGAAAACCTACTTTGGAGAATGTGACGTCACATAGGCAGGGGGAGTCCAGCCGTGGCGGCGCCTTCACGCCATCAGTCTCACACGACGCGTCCGAGAGGCAGGACGTGCGACCGGTCATCCTATCAAAGTGACAGATTACTGAGCTCCGGTGGATATAAGCATCTCCTGTTGTTAGCGCGCACTCTGTGAGGTCTTCCTGCAACCGTGATGTGACTCAGATAAGGAATTGACAGAATATTGAGCAACAAGTGCTCAGGGACAGGTGTGTTGCAAGAAGTGGGCCGGGCATCGACGTATGCAACGTCCTTGACAGTTCACCAGAATAAGAGACAGTTTAGTGGCTGGGCCATTCTGCCGAGAGCGAACTGGGTTGACCGCCTTGTCAACCAGGTTGAACGTGTGATCGACGATCCTGTCAAGTTTGACAGTAACCCTACCTTCGTGGAACCCTACGAGTCAACAGTTGGATGCAAGCACGTCGAAAAGTCTTCCCAAATACCTAGTGACATACCTAGACGACGAGGGAATTGACAGTGAAGTGAGCTTCAAGTGCTCTGAAGTCGGGTGCTGTGCATGTGGAGCTTAAGCAGTATCGTCTGGGACGGCTGATAACTTCACAGAGACATCGTAGTGGTGAGAGGCAGTTACTCTGGGAGTACAGTGACAAGGACTAATTGGGAAACATACGACGACCGCCGAGACGTAGGCTGGCTGCCGTAGTTGGGAGGAAAGTTGAAGGCCAGGAGACCGACTCCGACCCTGCAACGTACTGGAGGAGCATGGACCTGCAGTGTACAGAAAGCGGTGAGACACGAACATCCTAAGGCGTTGGCTTGTGTTTCTGGAGGGTGTACGAAGCGAGAGCCTGGACCAGGAGCTACAACCCAACTGTCATCCTAGGATAGATAAAGTAGGTGTTTACAGTTAACCTCCCATTTCCCCTTTAGTTAGCTATATATACTTCTCAGAATATTTTATATGTCGTGAGCAAGTCTCACCTGAATCTAAGTCACAGAGAGCACATGTGCAGTGTGTGGTGAGGCTACCCAGAGTACTCACAGTATCAGTTTACATATATATCTATGGGTGGGTGTGTGCAAGCACCAGGATTCATTAAGGAATTTACTGTGACTATAATTCATTTCCTGTGATTATTATATATATAGTAGTAAACCAGATATTGGTGTTAGGTCATGAGCCCAGACTTTATATAAATGCCTGTGTATTGATCTCCATGATTTACATATATAAATGCCTGTGTATTGATCTCCATGATTTATTGATATAAATGCCTGTGTATTGATCTCCATGATTTATATATATATATATATATATATATATATATATATATATATATATATATATATATATATATATATATATATATATATATATATATATATATATATATATGCCTGTAATTTGATTAATGATTTATCTATGTACATGCCTGTGTACTGAATAATCTCATATACGTGAAGTGATTGCCAGTGATATCTCTTTAAGAGGAAGTATAGATTTAAAGAACAGTTCAGTGATCAAGTAAGTGCATTCACAGTAAATATTATTAAGAATAGTGTATCTTTTGGTACGGTGGAAAAATCACTTAGAGTGCAGTGAGAATAAGATATTAATGGTGAGACCAGTGAAGGGGTGTATCGCAACCCAGTGGAATCATAAGTATGTCATGTGAATGTTAAATACAGTGTTTTGCGAAAAGTTAAATAAACAGGGAACGCCAAAGAGAAAACAAGTACTATTCTTTCTTACGGGTGCTAGGCCCAGGATCAGCTGATATTTGACAAGTGACGTTAATGAGGGAGCGCGTTGCCATATTAGTGCGCTCCAGATTATTTGCTGCGGAGTGAGCAGTTGTTATACATTGTTCCTGATATGCTCATTGATGCACATGTTTCTCGTTGTTTTTTTAAGTAAAATACCAAAACTCTTTGGTGTTTGATATCATCCCCTCCATTTATCTTGTGACTGCCAAAAGGAAATATAAGAGTGACAGAAATAATTACTTGCCTGAGACCACACTATTTGAAATTGCTCTTACCACAATTACACCTCACCACTGCTGTGTTACTGGACACCTAAAACACCAGTTGGCGACCTTAATGGCTGTGTGATAGTTCTCTGCTGGGGCGGGCACACAAATTGAGGAAACAATCTGTGTCTCCACTCTCTCTACGACCTTGAGGCCGGTTGGGAGATCGACTGGGGTACTCTCCTGGGCGTGCAGTGGAGCCTAGAGGATCGAGGGAAGACCCGTAGAACGACGGTGAGTAAGGGTTATTGTCAGAGCAACCACCTCGAGAGGAGATCCAGTCTACCGTTGCTTAACCCATGAACCGTGAACATCCCCGACATTGGCGACCTTGCCAGGATTACGAGCAAGATCAAGGTTGTAATTGTGGTATTAGATATCATGCCTAAGTTTTCACTCGCAGTCACGAGATGGAGGATGATAAAGTAGCCAGTTTTATCGATACGAGAGACGAGCAAGTACTGGAGGAGTGCACCAAGGCACAGCTGCAAACGATCGCCGACCACTTTGGGATCAAGTTGAGAGCTTCCAAAGTGGGAGAAAGAAGACTTGAGATCATGGCACAGCTCAAGGCACGTGATGAAGCCTTCAGAGAGGAACGGCCACAGACACCTGCCAGTGCGGGAGAGAATTTGAGTATCGGTGGCAGCAGCCAGGGATCCAGTGGCAGCAGGCGCAGTGTCAAGCTGGAAATAATGAAGATGCAGATAGAAGCACAGCTGCGCAAGGAAGAGCACGAACAAGAAGCACAGCTGCGCAGGGAAGAACGAGAAGCACAGCAGCGCAGAGAAGAAAGAGAAGCACAGCTGAAGCGCGAGGAAGCAGAGCGAGAAGCACAGCTGAAGCGCGAGGAAGAAGCGAGAAGCACAGCAGCATAGAGAAGAGCGAGAGGCACAGCAGTGAGAGGAACGAGAGGCACAGCAGCAACGGAAGAACGAGAGCACAGCAGCGTAGAGAAGCGAGAGGCACAGCTGAAGGAGCGCGAGATAGACGCTAGGACGAAGCTGCAGGGGTTGAAGCAAACAAGGAGATTGAGCTGAAGCGAGCTGAGCTTGGACTAGTTCCACCTGCCCCACCACAACAGCAGGAAGACCGCCGAGTGAGAGAGAGGGATTTGCCCGTCTTCGTGCCTAATGAGACTGAGGCTTCTTCGAGCATTTCGAAAGGGTCGCTACGTTGAAGAAGTGGCCGAGGGCAGAGTGGGCGGAGCTAGTTCAGGGAAGGCTCACTGGTGAAGCTCGTGAAGCTTACAATATGCTCGACCTCCAGGAGTACCAACTACGATGCAGTAAAAATGGCCGTGCTCCATTCGTTCAAGCTGACGCCGGAGTGCTACAGAAAAGGTTTAGAGAATGTATCCGATCGCCAGGAAAATCGTATGCGGAGACGGCGAGGGACATGGAAAGGAATTCTTGAAATGGCTGGAGTCAGAAGGAGCAAGGTCGGCTGAACAGATCAAGAGGCTAATGGTCATGGAAAGTTCATGTCCGTGCTCTCTCCTGAGATTAGGGTGAGAGTAAAGGAAGCGGACATCAAAGACCCGAGAGCCGCGGCCGATCGAGCAGACATGCTGGAGGAAGCCTTACGTCCATGTCGAGAGGGACAGCACGACCGCCCGCATTCTCCAGTTATGGTGGAGAAATAATAGAAGGTCGAACGATTGGAGGACAGGACCGAGTTATCCAAGTCCTACCCCTCTAATGGAGACAGCAGAGGACAGAAGAGTGATGTGGAACAGTCAAAGAAGTCACCGACGGAGAGCTCAAGAGATCTTATTATCGTTACGGCCGGAGATGCTGAGCATGAGTCTTTGGAAGGCGAAGAGAAGTTCGCGGAAGAAGAAGGATCAGCTGCTACAACTGCGGATTAATGGGACACATGGCGCGCGAATGTAGACGTCCTAAGCAGCGAGGTTACGTTGCTTTTTACGGGTAGAGGACGAGTTAGCCGAAGGAGTGCGGGATGGACCCGTACTTAGGAAGAAAGAGGCTAACCCATTCATGCGTGAGGGAACTGTAAGGATGGGGGACGCAGACCCCATCCCGGTGATGATGCTAAAGACACTGGGGCGGAATTTACCCTGGTGAGCAGAACCCTGTTCCCTGAGGGTCACAAGAATACCTGTGTAGGAGAGGCAAGTGTGAACACTGTGGGAGGCCCAGTGCAGATGCCCCTACACCGGGTGACTTGAGTTCAGATTATGGATGCCAAACCCTAGTAGTGGGGGTCTGTGCGACGATGCCAAGAATGGAGGCACAGGTCCTTGGGAAATGACGTGGAGGACGTGTCCCCGAACCTCGTGAAGGACGAGGAGTGCTTGGAGCACTTCGAGAAGAAAGGCGGAGTGTTCGACACCTGGGGACGAGAAAGTAATCACCATGGAGGCGTTCCCTGTCTGTGCCATAGTTCCGAGGCAGTGCGAAGGACAAGGAGGGCGTGGATCTGATAAGGCCGACGAGGAGACGTCCGACGGCCTGGGAAATGATCACTCGTCATGGAACCCGGAGAGCGAGTGGAGGGCGAAGGCAGCCCAGATGGTGAGGTACAGGTGACCCTCACCGGTTTCCTGGGGTGGACCGCACTCGTCTCGAGGAGGTGCAGCAGGCAGAATCCCCAAGTTGATTTGTAAGGCCAAGGAGGACGTCTTGGTCCCGAGAAAACTACTCACTTTAACAGGCAAGAAGGCATATTAGTAAGACAGTGTAACCTGTAAGGATGGAGGTCGGAAAAGCCTCTCCAGGTACGACAGACCAAGTAGCGTTGCCAGCCAAGTGCAGAGCGGCAGTGTTGAGTCCGTTGCACGCTGTTGACTCTGCGGGTCACCTAGGGGTGACCACGATGCGACGTTCAACGTCGAGAGAAGTGGCTGGGCAACTACAACATCTTTTCTCTGGGTGAGGAGGCCCAGGGAAAATCAGGCTGACAGTGGAAATATATTCCGGTCTGAATGTGTCAGACGAACAATGTTGGAGTTGGGAGTGATGCAGATTCGGTCGTCGCCCTACCGATCGCAGTCGAAGGGGGCGGTCGGAAGACTCCACTCCACCTCGGAGACAGCTCTGGGAATGTTCTGCGTAGGGCAGGAAGACGAGTGGGAAGAGACGGTGGACCCTGTTTTGTTGGTCGTTCGTCAAGTAGCGGCAGAACCGTTAAACTTCTCACAGTTCCAGCTGGTGAAACGGACGTGAGGCGTGGAGCCCTCGGTCCGTAATGGATAAGCAGTGGACGCCATGGATGACCTTGAAGACGGTCTGCAGACACATGAGGAGTGTCACACATTGGTGGCTGCAATACTGGCTGGAAGCCAAGATTTTCAAAGGAAAGGACAACATAGTCGCAGATGCGTTGTCCCGCATGCACTAACCAGACATGACTCTTATTTTAAGGGGAGGGGTATGTGACGGTGTTCCCCCCTTCTAATTCTCCCACGCCTGCTGTAAGAGTCATGTCCACTATTCCCGAGCGTTCTCTACGTTGCAGGCATCAGTTGAACATATGTGGGAGAGAATAGTATTCTCGCTGAGCCGAGAAATTGTGAAAGTATAGTATTTTGGCCTGTGGGATGGGCCCTTTAGGAGCCAAAATGGCGCTGGCGAGTCTGTTTTCCGCCAAAACTGTGTGACGTCAGTGTCGCCAGATTGGTCACCATCAGCGACGTGGCACTGGGAGCCAATGAAAACCTACTTTGGAGAATGTGACGTCACATAGGCAGGGGGAGTCCAGCCGTGGCGGCGCCTTCGCGCCATCAGTCTCACACGACGCGTCCGAGAGGCAGGACGTGCGACGGTCATCCTATCAAAGTGACGGATTACCAAGCTCCGGTGGATATAAGCGTCTCCTGTTGTTAGCGCGCACTCTGTGAGGTCTTCCTGCAACCCAGATGTGGCTCAGATAAGGAATTGACAGAATATTGAGCAACAAGTGCTTAGGGACAGGTGCGTTGAAAGAAGTGGGCCGGGCACCGACGTGTGCAACGTCCTTGACAGTTCACCAGAATAAGAGAGTTTAGTGGCTGGGCCATTCTGCCGTGAGCGAACCGGGTTGACCGCTTTGTCAACCAGGTTGACCGCCTTGTCAACCAGGTTGAACGTGTGATCGACGATCCTGTCAAGTTTGACAGTAACCCCTACCTTCGTGGAACCCTACAAGTCAACAGTTGAATGCAAGCACGTCGAGAAGTCTTCCCAAATACCTAGTGACATACCTAGACGACAAGGAATTGACAATTGACCCCCAACACACACACAGGACGCTGAACACCGTAACCGGTTGCTGTACCTGGCCCCTGGCCTAGACCCCCAACACACACACACACACACACACACACACACCACACACACACACACACAGGACGCTGAACACCATAAGCGGTTACTGTACCTGGCCCCTGGCCTAGCCCCCCAACACACACACACAGGACGCTGAACACCATAACCGGTTACTGTACCTGGCCCTGGCCTAGCCCCCAACACACACACACAGGACGCTGAACACCGTAACCGGTTACTGTACCTGGCCCCTGCCTAGACCCCCAACACACACACACAGGACGCTGAACACCATAACCAGTTACTGTACCTGGCCCCTGGCCTAGACCAACACACACACAGGACGCTGAACACCGTAACCGGTTACTGTACCTGGCCCTGGCCTAGACCCCCAACACACACACAGGACGCTGAACACCGTAACCGGTTACTGTACCTGGCCCCTGGCCTAGACCCCCAACACACACACCAGGACGCTGAACACCGTAACCAGTTACTGTACCTGGCCCCTGGCCTAGACCCCAACACACACACAGGACGCTGAACACGTAACCGGTTACTGTACCTGGCCCTGGCCTAGACCCCAAACACACACACAGGACGCTGAACACCGTAACCGGTTATGTACCTGGCCCCTGGCCTAGACCCCAACACACACACACACAGGACGCTGAACACCATAACCGGTTACTGTACCTGGCCCCTGGCCTAGACCCCCAACACACACACAGGACGCTGAACACCGTAACCGGTTTACTGTACCTGGCCCCTGGCCTAGACCCCAACACACACACACAGGACGTGAACACCCAACGGTTACTGTACCTGGCCCCTGGCCTAGACCCCAACACACACACACACACACAGGACGCTGAACCACCATAACCGGTTACTGTACCTGGCCCCTGGCCTAGACCCCCAACACAACACACACAGGACGCTGAACACCATAACCGGTTACTGTACCTGGCCCCTGGCCTAGACCCCAACACACACCACAAGGACGCTGAACACCGTAACCGGTTACTGTACCTGGCCCCTAGCCTAGACCCCAACACACACACACACACACAGGACGCTGAACACCGTAACCGGTTACTGTACCTGGCCCCTGGCCTAGACCCCCAACACACACACACAGGACGCTGAACACCGTAACCGGTTACTGTACCTGGCCCCTGGCCTAGACCCCAACATAACAGTTACATTAGACGTTATGGAGCTTCCAAGCTACTAGGTGGGTGTGGTAGTGGGTTTAATGTCCAGTAGTGAAGTATGTGCTTTTAATACATACTCACACTTGCTCATACTTCACATTAATAGAAATAAACTCTATATTAATATTGTTGAAGTGACTTGTGAATTATTTGTGAGAGACGGCCTCATGTCAGGTGAGGTGAATGACGTACAGGTAGTT
>WNGS01001937.1:5870-21199 GCA_020271785.1 Procambarus virginalis
ATGCAGTTCAGTTCTGGTCTCCGAATGGATATAAATCACTTGAACGTGTCAAGCATAAGAATGATGACTAAGTTAATTCCCCAAATTAGAAATCTTTCATATGAAGAAAGATTAACAAAGCTTAAGTTGCATTCACTTGAAAGGCGAAGAGTTAGGGGTGACATGATAGAAGTTTATTAGTGGATGAATAGACATAACAAAGGGGATATTAATAGGGTATTAAAAGTATCAACACAAGACAGAACACGAAACAATGGGTATAAATTGGATAAGTTTAGATTTAGGAAAGACTTGGGTAAATACTGGCCCAGTAACAGGGTTGTTGATTTGTGGAACCAATTGCCGCTTAACGTGGTGGAGGTGGAGTTCCTCGATTGTTTCAAGCGTGGGTTGAACATGTATATGAGTGGGATTAGGTGGTTATAAATAGGAGCTACCTCGTATGGGCCAATAGGCCTGTTACCTCAGTTACCTTTGTTCTTATGTAAACACATTATTTGTATCAATGCCAGTGGAAATGATGTAGGATAAGTTAGGAGTGAGGCACTGATACAGAGATTTAAGACAGCCATGGAATTAGTATGGAGCAAGGGAGGAATCATATGTGGGATCCTTAAAAAAATGAAAGTTGGAAATGTATGGTTGTCGAAGGCACTTGGTGTCAATTGCCGAATGCTCAAATATTTTATTCAATTGCAATATCTACAAACCCATTAAGATTTCAACTTAGATTCAACAGAGCAGAAGAAGTTGTTAAACTTCTAATTTGTTAAACACATATGGCAAAATCTTACAGAAGCGACCATACGATTCATAAATACTCATACTCCGCCCAAGCAAAAATAAAACAAACAGCACTTAGTGAGCCAGCCAGAGGCTTAGGGCCCGCGCAGAAATATCCCTGCAAAAAAAAGCAATATCATTCGTTGAAAACAGGGAACCCTTCCATGTAAGGAATGACATTTATGCTCGTGTGTTGATATTTTAGATTCAGTTGCTCGAATCGTAAGTTTCGAGTAGCATGAGTTATGGTGAGCCCGTAGTAGACTTACCTGGCACTGGAGCGGGGCTGTGTATGCTCGGGATGGGGAGCATTTATCTAGGGCTGGTGTTGTTGCTGTTGCCAACTGTTGGAACATGTGAACAAATCCACAAGGGCCGTGACGAGGATTTGAACCTGCGACCGAGAGCATCCCAGACGCTGCCTTAATCGACTGAGCTACGACATGGTCAAAAGGAGTTGAAACCAAAGTCTCTACTGAACTTACTGGATCCTGCAGCCTCTCCGAGGCACAAACCAGGCTTTTACACAACTCCCCCCATGCAAAATATCTATATAAATATCCCAAAAGGAATCCACAGGGAAATAGCAGTTAGGTTATATAGACTACGTCTAGGTTACAGATGCAACTGGGAGATTGGTGAACCCCGACAGAGAGAGTGCATCTTCTGCCAAACTGTCACAGAAAAGCCATTACTTCACTATCTTCTAGAATGTGAAGCAACCAACGACCTTAGAAGAGCTTTAAGAGTTCCTGAATCTTGCTGTGGCCACCCTGAAGCCATCAACAGAGCCACTCTCCTGGTCAACAAAGGTGTCCAGCAGCTGGACGCCCTCATAAAGACTGTGAAGCAGTATCCTCCCCCGCGATAACAGCTCGATGATTAAATGCAATGTCATAATAATGAAAAGAATTACGGAGAAAAAAAAAAAAAAATTGTACCACTTAAGGGCTATTCATGCCCGTGCCACCTCTTGGGTGGCTTAATCCTTATCAATCAGGAGTAACCACCATTTGGTCACCATTTGGTCCGGGAGACATCTCCCGTCACGCAGGGTGCCGTCGCACCTCCACAGATCTCCAGTATCATCACTCGATACTGTTAATGGCTCATAAGGGCCACCACTTACGGGCTATTCATGCCCGTGCCACCTCTTGGGTGGCTTAATCTTTATCAATCAATCAATCGTACAGTACAGTGTTTCCTCTCACCGTCATCTCTTCAGCTGTCACAACTTCAAGGCTCACCCTATGAGCATATTCTGTATATTATTGTATTGTATTGTTGTAAAGCACTGCACGATATATCTGCAGTAAGTAGGCATTTTTCTTCTCGCTTTCGCAGTGTACATTATTTTCTACTGAGTGTGTGTTACACTGTCATATAATGGCGGAATCCTACTTTCCTGATAACTCCACAATTTGTGTCTTAGAAAAACCTAGTACAAGTGAAGCTGGCGCAAACAAAATTATTCGCAAGATATTTTCGATAAAAAATATAGACAATCCAATAACAATTAAGAATTATGTCGATTATGACAATCGTGTCGATTATGACAATCACGGACACAACGATGTCTGGGACCTCTTGAGAGTCAATCGCCAAGCTTACAATTCCCGTACCTTTAAAGGTTCTGATTATGGATATGCTGACTATGTTGATGAATTCTCCGATGATGATGAATATTCCAATGATGATGAATACTCCGCTGATAATGAATACTCCGATGATGATGAATACTCCGATGATGATGAATACTCCGATGATGATGAATTCTCCGATAATTATGAATACTCCGATAACGATGAATACTCCGATGATGATGAATACTCCGATGTTGATGGATTCAGAATCGCTGATTATGTAGGACATGACCCTTACCTTTTCGACTATTTTGGAAATTATTGTCCAGGCGATTCTGACTACAATTTCATACAAACCGAAAACTACAAACAAAGACGTTTGAGCAAGTTTGGGTACAACTCTAATGGATTTTTAATGCACTCAGCTGAGAGCACAGTGGCTTTAGCAGATACCAGACAAGCAATTAACCGTACAGTTTTAACAGCTTCTAAGAGCCTCGTCACTGTAACCTTGGATAATGCTAAGGAACAAAGACAGCAACCTATTAAGTCAAAACCAAAATTCAACATTCCAGAAGACTTTACGATGTTAAAATTTGAAAAACCTGGTAGAGTTGAAGTTTGCAGAAATGAGTTTAATCAAAAAATATTTTGGATGAGAAATACAGACTATCCAACAACAATTAAGACTGTAATATCGAAAGGGAAACTATGAGGAGATGAATAAATTCCTACGGGATATACAGTGGGACACAGAACTCAGAACCAAGTCCGTACAAGACATGATGGACTATGTCACCCAAAAATGTCAGGAGGCTGTAAGCAGGTTTATCCCGGCCCACAGGAAAAAAACCGTGAAACAAAGAAGAATCTGTGGTTTAATAGGGAATGTATGAAATCAAAGGAGCTGAACAAAAGGGCATGGAGGAACTTCCGTAATAACAGAACACCAGAAAGTAGAGAGAGATACCAGAGAACCAGGAACGAGTTGTAGTGTGAGAAGAGCAGCTGAGAAAAGGTATGAAAATGATATAGTTAATAAAGCCAAGACTGAACCAAAGCTACTACACAGTCACATTAGGAGGAAGGCAACAGTGAAGGAACAGGTGATGAAACTTAGGGTGGGCGAGGACAGGTACACAGAGAATGACAAAGAGGTGTGTGAAGAACTCAACAAAGGTTCCAGGAGGTCTTTACAATAGAACAGGGAGAGGTCACGGCGCTAAGAGAGGTGGCAGCAAACCAGGCGACCTTGGAGGGTTCGAAATTACAAGAGATGAGGTCAAGAAGCACCTATTGGAGCTGGACGTGAGAAAAGCTGTTGGGCCGGACGGAATCTCACCATGGGTATTGAAAGAGTGTGCAGGAGCACTTTGTTTGCCACTCTCCATAGTGTATAGTAGGTCACTGGAAACGGGAGACCTACCAGAAATATAGAAGACGGCTAATGTAGTCCCAATATACAAAAAGGGTGACAGACAAGAGGCACTGAACTACAGGCTAGTGTCCTTAACTTGTATAGCATGCAAGGTGATGGAGAAGANGGCATGGAGGAACTTCAGTAATAACAGAACACCTGAAAGTAGAGAGAGATACCAGAAAACTAGGAACGAGTATGCTAGTGTCAGAAGAGCAGCTGAGAAAAGGTATGAAATGATATAGCTAACAAAGCCAAGACTGAACCAAAACTACTACACAGTCACATCAGGAGGAAGACAACAGTGAAGGAACAGGTGATGAAACTTAGGGTGGGTGAGGACAGGTACACAGAGAATGACAAATAGGTGTGTGAGGAACTCAACAAAAGGTTCCAGGAGGTCTTTACAATAGAACAGGGAGAAGTCAAGGTGCTAGGAGAGGTGGCAGCAAACTTGGCGACCTTGGAAAGGTTCGAAATTACAAGAGATGAGGTCAAGAAGCACCTATTGCAGCTGGACGTGAGAAAAGCTGTTGGGCCGGACGGAATCTCACCATGGGTATTGAAAGAGTGTGCAGGAGCACTTTGTTTGCCACTCTCCATAGTATATAGTAGGTCACTGGAAACGGGAGAACTACCAGAAGTATGGAAGACGGCTAATGTTGTCCCAATATGCAAAAAGGGTGACAGACAAGAGGCACTGAACTACAGGCCAGTGTCCTTAACTTGTATACCATGCAAGGTGATGGAGAAGATTGTGAGAAAAAACCTAGAAACACATCTGGAGAGAAGGGACGTCGTGACAACCCATCAACATAGGTTCAAGGAGTGTAAATCTTGCCTTACAGGCTTAATAGAATTCTACGATCAGGTGACAAAGATTAAGCAAGAAAGAGAAGGATGGGCGGACTGCATTTTTTTGGACTGTCGGAAAGTCTTTGACACAGTACCCCATAAAAGGCTGATGCATAAGCTGGAGAAACAGGCAGGAGTAACTGGTAGGGCGCTCCAGTGGATAAGGGAGTACATAAGCAATAGGAAGCAGAGAGTTACAGTGAGGGGTGAGACCTCAGATTGGCATGAAGTCACCAGTGGAGTCCCACAGGGCTCTGTAATTGGACCTTTCCTGTTTCTGATATACGTAAATGATCTCCCAGAGGGTATAGACTCATTCCTCTCAATGTTTGCTGACGACGCCAAAATTATGAGAAGGATTAAGACAAAGGAGGACAGCTTGAGGCTTCAAGAAGACCTGGACAAGCTGCAGGAATGGTCGAACAAATAGTTGTTAGATATTAACCCAAGCAAATGTAATGTAATGATGATAGGGTAAGAAGCAGGAGACCAGATACAAGGTATCATTTGGGAGACGAAATACTTCAGGAGTCAGGGAGAGAGAAAGACCTGGGGGTTGATATCACGCCAGACCTGTTCCCTGAAGCTCATATCATGATGATATGTTTGTGATGATGGACAAATTATGAGGAGGATTGAAACAAAGGATGATAGTAGGAGGCTCAAGATGACCTAGACAGCCTGAATGAATGGTCCAAGACATGGCTGCTAAAGTTCAACCTAAGTAAATGCAAAGTAATGAAACTAAGCGGTGGAAACAGGAGGCCAGACACAGGATACAGAATAGATGAAGTACTTAATGAAACGGACAGAGAGAAAGATTTAGGAGAAGATATCACACAAAACCTGTCTCCTGAAGCCCACATAAAAAGAATTACGTCTGCGGCATATGGGAGGCTGGCTAACATCAGAACATCCTTCAGGAACCTTTGTAAGGAATCATTTAAAACATTGCAGGCGATGAGTCACAATAACGTGTCTAAAGTATGTTGACCAGACCACACACTAGAAGGTGAAGAGACGACGACGTTTCGGTCCGTCCTGGACCATTCTCAAGTCGATTGTGATGAGAAAGTAGAGACAGGCAATAAATAGGCGAGAGAGCTGAGGAGCAAAGTAAGGTGTAGTAGAGGGGATAGTAATAATAATAAGAGCTGCAGAAGGCCTATTGGCCCATACGAGGCAGCTCCTATTAAAACCACAGAAAGAGAAGGAGATAGGAATAAGAAGAGGATAGCAAGGGAGCGTAGGAGAAGAGAGGAAGAAAAGGAAAGAGAAAGAAAGAAAATAGAAGGGGTAGGCTTATGTTAGGTCACGTTTGTTTGAAAGATTTGCGCATTTGAGTATATACTGTGAAAGGGAAGAGTCCACAGCAACAAAGCCAGGACTCAAGTTCATGTTGGGTACATTGTGTATTAGAGCCGATTCCACAAGACGGCGTCTGTGTAGAGTAGAGGCAGGAAAGATTATTTTGGAGGAAGACCAATCAATGGGATGATTAGAATCCCTCACATGGCAGAAGAGAGCATTGTTAGTGTCTGCAGACTTAACACTTCTCTTGTGTTCTTTAAGTCTGTCATTCAGTGTACGGCCAGTTTCGCCAAAGTATTGGAGAGGACAAGACGAACAGGAAATAGAGTAGACACCAGCAGCATTAGAAGCAGGAGGAGCAGTGTGAACTAGATTGCTACGAAGTGTGTTAGTTTGTCGAAAGGCGAGTTTAATGTCAAGAGGACGAAAGGTATTGGTAAAAGTTTTGAGTTCAGATATGAAGGGAAGGCATAGTACAGTGCTACTAGTGTTGGAAGCAGGTTTAGGATGAAAGAAATTTCGTTTAGCTTGAGAGTAGGCACAGTTGATGAAATGCAAAGGGTAACCAAGGCGAGAGAATGATTTGTAGATAAAGGCAATTTCAGAATCAAGAAACTGAGGGTCGCTGATGCGTAGAGCGCGGAGGAAGAGAGAGACGAGGACACTTTTCTTAACAGAAGGAGGATGGTAGGAAAAGAAGTGAATGTACATGCTACTATGCATGGGTTTACGGTAGACAGAGAAAGAGAACCCAGACACAGATCTGTGAACATGAACGTCAAGAAAAGGAAGGAGGGAATTAGATTTCCACTCAACTTTGAAATGGATAGAAGGAGCCAGATTGTTAAGAGAGGCGAGGAAAGGCTGGAAAAGATTAAGGTTATGAGGCCATAAAGCAAAAATGTCATCAACATAGCGAAGCCAAAGAGAGGGACGAGTATCAATAGAAGGAAGAAGAACAGATTCGAAGTATTCCATGTAGAAATTAGCAAGAACAGGGGAGAGAGGGGAACCCATAGCAACCCCGAAAGTTTGAGAGTAATATTTACCGTTGAAAGAGAAAGAGTTAGAGTCAACACAGAGTCTAATGAGATCGAGGAAAACGTCAGTAGGAAGAGGGAGAGGAAGAAGGCCCTCTGACGCCTTCTGTCTAAGGAAAGAGAGAACGTCATCGAGCGGAACATTAGTAAACAGAGAGTCAACATCAAGACTAAGCATCTTACAAGAGGGTTGCATGCGCAGTCTTTCTATGAAGTCCTGAGAGTGACGAAGGTGGGCAGGGGAAAAAGTGCCAAGGTAAGGCGTCAGGGTTTTAGCGAGCCAGGAGGCAAGAGAATAGCTGACAGAGCCCCGTGAAGAAATGATAGGACGAAGAGGAACACCAGGTTTATGAGTTTTAGGAAGACCATAGAAATAAGGAAGAGAAGGGCAGATGACACGGAAACGTTTAATGAGATCAAAGTCAGGAGGACAAAGACTAGAGAGCTGTCTTAGTTTGCGGTTAAAGGAAGTTTTGAGGCGATCCAAAGGGTTAGAAGTCATAGGAGCATCAGTGCGAGAGTCAGAGAGCCAGACATCTGCTTTTCGGAGGTAGTCCTCACGGTCAAGGACAACCACTGAATTTTCTTTGTCGGAAGGAAGGATAAGAATAGAGTTGTTAGATTTCAGGGAGGCAAGGGCAAGCTGGAAGCGACGAGGAAGGTGGTGATTTTTAGCAAACAAGCTGTCAAGAACGGGGATAAGGGCCCCCTCTAAAGGCAGACAGGTCCGAAAGAGTACTAGAGTTAGAATTGACAAACCTGTCAAAGGAACTAATGAAATCAATGCCACAGCGTGGGCCAGGGGAAGTAGCAAAAGACAAACCAAGGCCAAGAAGTTCTTGCTGGTGCCTAGAAAGAGAGCAGGATGACAGGTTGGTAACACAGTCAGAGAGAGAGTGTTTGGCCCAAGGGGCAGTTAGGTTGTATCTGAAAAGTTGTTCAATGTCAACCAATATTATTTGACTAGTTGTATATGAAAAGGGCTGAAATTGTCCCAAGTTTCAGTATTGCAGCGTAAATAGAAAGAGATATTTTTTTTTCAACGTTTTTTACACATTTTCAAGTCTACACTTCAGAACACACGTTTCAGATATAATTATTCTGTGACACTTTTCTGACACATTAGCATATAATAAAGGATTGTGTGTTTTAGAATTTACAAAACATCTTTAGTTTTCCTAATTCAAATGTTCAAAGTTCCCCCCAAAAATTATGCAAATATGGCATGTTTATTGCTATTATAAAACCAATAAATGAACTTAGAGAAAAATGAAAGCATGAAAATGTAGAGACATGCCCTCCACATATACTGTGTAAGTTTCATGTAAATTGAATAAAAAATTAATCAGTTTTATAAACGTTTGTGTCAATTTACGTCCTCTAATTACTCAACACAAAGCTGCTATTAGGACAATATCCAACTTTGGCCCCAGACATCACTCGGTACCCCTACTCAAATCTCTGAATATGTTAGATATTAAGTCACTGCACATTCTCTCATGTGTATCATACATATATAAAACGCTGAACTGTAATGCCAATCCTGAACTCAAAAGCTTCATTGCAGGTTGTAACAGAACCCATGAGCACCACACCAGAAATAAATACAGTTTTGATATTCCAAGAGTACGGCTTAATCAAACTAGAAATGCTCTACAATTCAAGGGACCCAGAATGTGGAATGACCTCCCCAACCATGTTAAAAACTGTACCTCTCCCAACCAGTTTAAGATTAAAACTAAACACTACCTAATAAAATCCCTGTAACCTACCTTACCCCTCTATTGTCAACCCATGTCTGTTATTTTTTTTTATATCAATGCTGTTTGTCAACCTTTTGTATTTGTGCTGCTTTTTCAGTCATGTTCCCCCTTTTTTTTATCTTTATTTGTATTTGTTCTCAACACATTTTATCCTTTATGCTCAATTAGTATTAAGTTCTAGATATTAATGTTCTTCCTGCCCGAAACGCATTGCGTAATAGTGGCTTTAGGCATTGTATGTACTAGCTCTATCTATAATTCGATCCATTAATGTAACATCACTTGTATGTATATACCTACCTGAATAAACATATTATTTATTATTTATTTATTAATGAAAAAACCCAGAAATTAATAAAGTCTAAGGTTCTAAAATCTGTGGCTGAGGTTGACATCAACCAATTTTCTCCAAAATTGGCATCCTTACAGATAGGCTTACGTACAGTAAGATGTGTAAGTTTGATGCAAATCGCCCGAAAAAAAATGAAAAAAAAAATTGAAAAAAAAAAATCCTTTTTTTTTTCTTAATTATTTTTTTCAATTAAACTAATTATAATATTTGTTTAATATATGCTATTGTGATAACAAAGAGTCATAGCTATGTTTCAGTTGACACTTTTGATTCATAATCGATTTTGACCATTTTGGCATAATTTTCACAACTAATTCAATATTTTTTTTCTCCCTTCCTATTTATGCTACGATGCTGAAACTTGGACCAGATGAAACACTTTTCATATAGAACTTGTCAAAAAAGTTTGATTGAAATCGAACGAGTTTTCATTTTTGCATTTTTGGAACCAAACGGGAACCAGACGCCGGCCCAAGGACTGTTGGAGATCAAGCATTGAAGTTTGTGGTGTAGTGTGCAGGAGTGGTGGGAAGAGGAGACGTGAGCAGTGTTAAATGCAATTGGAAATAGGATATTGCATAGATCACTGGGAAGAGAAGAGGACAGAAAGCGTTGATGTTGACGAACAGCTAGAAAAGCCTCGTCAACTTGCAAGGAGGTGGCGTGAATTTGGAGAATGGTCCTTTTGGAGAACAGTCCTTTTGGAGAACAGTCCTTTTGGAGAATGGCCCATGACGGACCGAAACGTCGTCGTCTCTTCACCTTCTAGTGTGTGGTCTGGTCAACATTTAAAACATTGTATACCAGATATGTAAGACCAATCCTGGAGTACGCGGTCCCAGCACGGAGCCCGTACCTTGTCAAGCACAATACTAATCTGGAAAAAGGTCAGAGGTATGCCACTAGGCTAGTCCCAGAACTAAGAGGCATGAGTTACGAGGACAGGCTGCGTGAAATGCACCTCACGACACTGAAAGGCAAAAGAGTAAGGGGAGACATGATTACTACCTACAAAATTCTCAGAGGAATTGACGGGGTAGATAAAGATAAACTGTTTAACACGGGTGGTATGCAAACAAGTGAACACAGGAGAAAACTAGAAATTGCCAACTAGGTGAGTACAACTAGATGAATATACATTCACACGTGCACACGAACACACACACACACCACACACACACACACACACACAACACAACACACACACACACACACAACACACACACACACACACACACACACACACACACCACACACACACACTGTGTGGGCCAGACACAAGATACAGAAATAGGAGATTGAATGAAACGGAAAGTTTCATTCAAACTAATGAAACGGAAAGAGAGAAAGATCTAGAATTGATATCACACCAAACCTGTCTCCTGAAGCCCACATAAAGAGAATTACGTCTGCGGCATATGCGAGACTGGCTAACATCAGAACAGCCTTCAGGAACCTGTGTAAGGAATTGTTTAGAATCTTGTACACCACATATGTAAGACCAATCCTGAAGTATGCGGCCCCAGCATGGAGCGCGGACCTTGTCAAACACAAGACGAAGCTGGAAAAAGTTCAGAGGTATGCCACTAGACTAGTCCCAGAACTAAGAGGCATGAGTTACGAGGAACGGCTGCGGGAAATGCACCTTACGACCCTGGAAGACAGAAGAGTAAGGGGAGACATGGTCACTACCTACAAAATCCTCAAGGGAATTGACAAGGTAGACAAGGAAAACTATTCAACACTGGCGGTACGCGAACTAGGGGACACAGGTGGAAACTGAGTACCCAAATGAGCCACAGGGACGTTAGAAAGAACTTTTTCAGTGTCAGAGTAGTTAATAGGTGGAATGCATTAGGCAGAGATGTGGTGGAGGCTGACTCCATACACAGTTTTAAATGTAGATATGATAGAGCCCAGTAGGCTCTGGAATCTGTACACCAGTTGATTGGCAGCTGAGAGGCGGGGCCAGAGCCAGAGCTCAACCCCCGCAAACACAACTTGGTGAGTACAACTAAGTAAGTACACACACACACACCTGTTGGGTCCCACAGGGTTCAGTCCTTGGACCCATACTGTTTCTTATACAAGTAAATGATCTTCCAGATAGTATAGAATCATTCCTCTTATTGTTTGTTGATGATGCAAAAATTTTGAGGAGGATTAAGACGGAGGAAAACAGTATGAGACAACAAGATGACCTAGACAAAACTGCATGAATGGTCCAACAAATGGCTATTAAAGTTCAACCACTAGTAAATGTTAGGTAATGAAACTAGGCAGTGGAAACAGGAGGCCAGACACAGGATACAGAATGGGAGATGAAGTCCTTCATGAAACGGACAGAGAGAAGATCTAGGAGTTGATATCACACCAAACCTGTCTCCTGAAGCCCACATGAAAAGAATAACATCCGCGGCGTATGTGAGGCTGGCTAACATCGGAACTGCCTTCAGGAACTTGTGTAAGGAATCATTCAGTACCTTGTATACCACATATGTACGACCAACCTTGGAGTATGCGGCCCTAACATGGAGCCCGTACCTTGTCAGGCACAAGGCGAAGCTTGAAAAAGTCCAGAGGTGGAGACTAGGCCACTAGGCTAGTCCCAGAACTAAGAGGAATGGATTACGAAGAAAGGCTGCGAGAAATTCACCTCACAACACAAGATGACAGAAGAGTAAGGGGAGACATAATCACTACCTAAAAAAATCTCAGGGGAATTGACAGGGTAGATAAAAATAAACTGTTTAACACGGGTGGTACGCGAACAAGGGGACACAGGTGGAAACCGAGTGCCCAAATGATCCACAAGGACGTTAGAAAAATCTTTTTCATTGTCAGAGTAGTTAACAGATAGAATGCATTAGGCAGTGATGTGGTGGAGGCTGACTTCCTACACAGTTTCAAATGTAGATATGATAGAGCCCAGTAGGCTCAGGAATATGTACATCAGTTCAAATTGACAGTTGAGAGGAGGGACCAAAGAGCCAGAGCTCAACCCCCGCAAGAATAGAACTAGGTGAGTTCAACTATCAGTCCACCACACACACACTCAAGTAGTATAAAACCAGATTGAGAGTCATCATTTTTGGTTTTCTCAGTGACTGCTCTAGGTCTAGGCCGCTTTTGTTACCGGTAACAAAACGGTAATCCCAATGGTCAATGACGTCATCAGCCAGCCAGGCCTCATCTTCTTCAATAAGTCCGTTTTCTGTAATTTCTTATTTAACTGCATTTTCATTTTTTCCCATTTTCGATATTATACCATTAGGATTAAATGGCTGTCTTTCATCATCCCAAATGGGCAATGACGTCATCATTCATCATCCCACAATAAGTGCTTTTTCCGTGATACCGTATTTAATCCAATTTTCTTGTATATAATATTAAATCCCATTTTCAGCTTTTATTTCTGGGTAGACGATCACATATGGAACATAATAATAAAATTGCAGTAGGCCTTTTTGGGGGACCTTACAGGACTACCTATATATTTTCTATCCCATGATGGCATGATCATTACCATAAATAAATCCACTTTTTTCATACCCATTGTATCCACTTATTCCCTTCACTCATGTCACGTATGTAAACTGCAGAAGATTCAGTCAATACCCTATTAATAGCCAGTTAATACCCAATGTATCCATTTATACACGTCTATCATGTTGTCTATATATAAACTGCAGACCCTTTTAATATCTAGTCTATACCCATTGTATCCTCTTATACCCCAAGGTGGTATATATTACCTAAGGGAGTGAGCCAGCTGGGTGGCATTACCCTAGGGGGGCGAGCCAGGTGGGTGGGATTACCCTTGGGGAGGGAGCCAGCTGGGTGGTATTACCCTAGGGGAGCGAGCCAGGTGGGTTGCATTACCCTAAGGGAGGGAGCCAGGTGGGTGGCATTACCCTAGGGGAGCGAGCCAGGTGGATGGCATTACCCTTGGGGAGCGAGCCAGGTGGGGGGCATTACCCTTGGGGAGCGAGCCAGGTGGGTAGCATTACCCTTGGGGAGCGAGCCAGGTGGGTGGCATTACCCTAAGGGAGCGAGCCAGGTGGGTAGCATTACCCTTGGGAGCGAGCCAGGTGGGTAGCATTACCCTTGGGGAGCGAGCCAGGTGGGTGGCATTACCCTTGGGGAGCGAGCCAGGTGGGTAGCATTACCCTTGGGGAGCGAGCCAGGTGGGTGGCATTACCCTAGGGGAGCGAGCCAGGTGGGTAGCATTACCCTTGGGGAGCGAGCCAGGTGGGTGGCATTACCCTTGGGGAGCGAGCCAGGTGGGTAGCATTACCCTAGGGAGCGAGCCAGGTGGGTAGCATTACCCTTGGGGAGCGAGCCAGGTGGGGGGCATTACCCTAGGGGAGCGAGCCAGGTGGGGGGCATTACCCTAGGGGACCGAGCCAGGTGGGTAGCATTACCCTTGGGGAGCGAGCCAGGTGGGTAGCATTACCCTTGGGGAGCGAGCCAGGTGGGGGCATTACCCTTGGGGAGCGAGCCAGGTGGGTAGCATTACCCTTGGGGAGCGAGCCAGGTGGGTAGCATTACCCTTGGGGAGCGAGCCAGGTGGGGGGCATTACCCTTGGGGAGCGAGCCAGGTGGGGGGTCATTAACCTTGGGGAGCGAGCCAGGTGGGTAGCATTACCCTTGGGGAGCGAGCCAGGTGGGGGGCATTACCCTTGGGGAGCGAGCCAGGTGGGTAGCATTACCCTTGGGGAGCGAGCCAGGTGGGGGGCATTAACCTTGGGGAGCGAGCCAGGTGGGTAGCATTACCCTTGGGGAGCGAGCCAGGTGGGGGGCATTACCCTTGGGGAGCGAGCCAGGTGGGTAGCATACCCTTGGGGAGCGAGCCAGGTGGGGGGGCATTAACCTTGGGGAGCGAGCCAGGTGGGTAGCATTACCCTTGGGGAGCGACCAGGTGGGGGGCATTACCCTTGGGGAGCGAGCCAGGTGGGTAGCATTACCCTTGGGAGCGAGCCAGGTGGGGGGCATTACCTTGGGGAGCGAGCCAGGTGGGGGGGCATTAACCTTGGGGAGCGAGCCAGGTGGGTAGCATTACCCTTGGGGAGCGAGCCAGGTGGGGGCATTACCCTTGGGGAGGGAGCCAGGTGGGTAGCATTGCCCTAAAGGAGGGAGCCAGTGGGTTGCATTACCCTAAGGGAGGGAGCCAGGTAGGTGGCATTACCCTTGGGGAGCGAGCCAGGTGGGTGGCATTACCCTAAAGGAGGGAGCCAGGTGGGTGCATTACCCTAAAGGAGGGAGCCAGGTGGGTGGCATTACCCTAAAGGAGGAGCCAGGTGGGTGGCATTACCCTAAAGGAGGGAGCCAGGTGGGTGGCATTACCCTAAAGGGAGCCAGGTGGTGGCATTACCCTAAAGGAGGGAGCCAGGTGGGTGGCATTACCCTAAAGAGGGAGCCAGGTGGGTGGCATTACCCTAAAGGAGGGAGCCAGGTGGGTGGCATTACCCTAAAGGAGGAGCCAGGTGGGTAGCATTACCCTAAAGGAGGGAGCCAGGTGGGTAGCATTGCCCTATGGAGCGATCAAGAACATCACCACTAACAATGTACTATGATAGAGGGTCGGCTTGCCAGATATTGGCAGTTTACTAGTCTCCTTTTATCCTTACAAAACTTATATTTTGACTTCCATTGTCTATTATTTTTATGTTGTGACTAATCACTTTAAAAAAATAATTTTAAATATATTTGTTGATAAGAACTTTTTGAAGTCACCGTGCAGGTGTAGTGACTGGTTGCCATAGCAACAGGTAGAGTTGCCGAGTATTGACCCCCGTCTGTATTACAGTATTATGTCTCTAGGTTAGTAACATGGAACTATATTAAAGAAGTAATAAGATTGTTTGGAGCATATGATTTATATAACGAGGGACTACAGGAGGATAGGGACTATCTGGGAGAAGTGCAGTGGGGGAAGAAAATAGAGGAAAAAGGAGTCCAGGAATATGGATGTGGACATCCTCATCCATATTAGAAATATGCAAGGAGACACGGCCCCCCGTGAAAGTAGACATATAAAGCCTTCAACAGTAATAGGAGAAAAAAGCAATGACGAAAGGCAACTAGTACCATAACCCATTGTTTAATAGACATTGTCAGGAAGCAAAAATGGCAAGGAGGCGGGAGTGGAGTGAATGTACAGAATACACAGGTACAGAAAGACATTAGGCAGGATCACAGACATGCAACAAAGCTAGGAACGGA
>WNGS01001938.1:4723-19720 GCA_020271785.1 Procambarus virginalis
GAGAAGCAGGTATTAAGGACCTGAAGGCTGCAGTGGACCGAGCCGACATGCTGGAGGAGGCACTACATCTCAGGAGGGAGGGGCCGCCCAGACACTCGCCTTACCCCAGGTCGGGAGGGAACTTTAGGAGTTCAGGAAGAGCGAGGACGGGTGGGGGACTCTCCCAAGAGTAGTGTGCTCGATGAAGTAACCCGGTTCAAGAGCTCCAGGGACGTGGGAGGAAGCACCAAGCTGGTGAGCAGTGGACCTAGCTCGGGAGCGAGAGCTGCTGCCGGGAACCGACGACGGGTAGTCCTAGGAGGACCCAAGGAACCTCTACCGTTGGTGCTATCAAGGTGACTGGTGAGGGTCGCCCAGGAGAGGTGGTCGGTGTTACAACTGTGGGGGACGAGGACACTTCGCAAGGGAGTGCGGTCGCCCAAGGCACGGTGGGAACGTGGCTTTCGCGAGGATAGGAAGCGAAGAAGCCAACGATAATTCAGGTGATATGCCAGTGATAAGGGAGAAGAGGAATCACCCCTGTGTGTGAGGGGACGGTGAAGATAAGAGGAGCTGATCCTGTGCCAGCAAGGATGCTGAGGGACACTGGATCTGACTTCACCCTTGTTAGTGAATCTCTCTTCCCCAAGGACTACAGACGTTCCAGTACAAGGGAGACCCTGATAAGGACGTTGGGTGGACAAGTGAGGATGCCCCTTCATAAGGTGACTCTTATTCGGACTATGGTTGTCAGACTCTCATAGTTGGTGTCTGTGCTTTACTGCCCAGGATGGAAGCTCAGGTGATCCTAGGGAATGACTCCTGTGGGGGATGTATTCTCCTGAATTGATTAAGGGTGAGGAGTGTATAGAACCCTATCGACAGAGCAGCAGAACGGGCCCCAGCAGTGGCGAAACGGAAATTGCGAGAGTGGCATTTCCGGTATGCGCGGTGACGTCGGGACGAGACGTCATGGAAGATGATGTGAGCGGATCCAGACACGCCGAAGAGAACATGCCGGGTGACCTGGGGCTCGATCGTTTGTTCCGAGAAGAGGCCAGAGGACAAGCGACAGGTGAGGAAAGCTCGGATAAAAGTGTCCAATTTACTCTCACCAGTCCTCTAGGTATTGACCGCACCCGTCTAGGTGAGCTGCAAAAGGAGGAGTTTCCTGAGTTGGTACGGGAGGCGGAAGGAGGTCTCGCCGGACCCGAGTCACCGACTCACTTCTTCATGGAGAAGGGATTGCTAATGAGGCAGTGGAGACCGGTTAAGGAAGAAGCGGGTGATGATATGCTGAGAGTGAGGCGTCAAGTGGTGGCCGGGCATGGACGCGGATGTAAGAAGAATCTGCAAGATGTGTTTCCGTGCCAGAGGGCGGGGAAGAACGTCCCTGCCATCCCGAAAGCACCTTTGGTTCCAGTTCCTGCGTTTGGCCAGGCGTTTGAGGGCCTAATAATCGACGTCGTGGGACCACTACCTAGGACCACAAAAGGGAATAATATTTATTGACTATCATGTGTGCTTCGACGAGATTTCCAGAGGCGATCCCAGTGCGGAAGGTGACATCGAGATGCGTCATGGGACATCTTCAGCCGTTCTTTGCTTGGGTAGGTGTGCCCAAGGAGATCCAGTCCGACTGTGGAAGTGTTTTCCAGTCGAGGTGGTTTAGGCAGGCTATTGCGGGCTGGGGATTAGCCAAACTACGATCGTCTCCTTATAGACCTCAATCGCAGGGAGCGATTGAGAGGTTCCACTCCACTCTGAAGACCATCTTAAGAGTGTATTGTGCAGAACAGGGAGCGGAATGGGATGAGGCTGTCTGTCCAGCCCTGTTTGCGGTCCGAGATGCTATAGTTGAGTCTCTGGGATTCTCTCCATTCCAGCTAGTGTTTGGGCACGAAGTAAGGAGCCCGTTATTGATGCTGAAGGAGCAGTTGACGGCGACGAAGACATTAGTGACGGTGGAAGAGTATGTGCAGAAGTTGCACGAACGAGTGAAAGCGGCGAAGGAGCTGGCTGCTGATCACCTGAAGATAGCTCAAGAGAAGATGTCGAGCTGGTACGACAAGAAGGCTGTCCCAAGGGAGTTCGAGGCAGGAGCCAGAGTGATGATGTTAGCTACCTGGGAGAGGTAGAGTGACGGAATCACGCTTTGGTGGTCCATACTCGGTTGTTCGGCGTGTGGGTCCTGTAAGTTATGAGATCAGCAAGGCGAATCGCCCTAACAAGACACAGGTATGTCATATCAATCGTTTGAATCCATACTTCCCAGAGGAGCAAGAGAGTGCGGGAGTGAAGGGAGCAACACAGTCGCAAGAAGGGAAATTGGCTCTGTGTATGGAGATGAGCCAAGTGTTGCCAGAGGAAAGAAAGTGGGCCCGTGCCGATGGTACGCGCCTGTCAAATACAGAGAGTTTGGTACATCTAGAAGAGAGGCTGCGTCATCTGGATAAAGGGAAAAGGAGAGATCTAGTGGCCCTGATACGAAGGAACAAGTCGCTCTTCACGGATGTGCCCCGACGGCACAAGAGTGTGGTGCACGAGGTGGACGTGCACGGAGGAAAACCAATAAAACAGAGCGCTTATCGGGTGAGTCCTGAGAAGAGGAAGATCATGCGACAGGAGGTGGGATATTTGTTGGCGAATGATCTCGCTGAGCCCAGCAATGGTGAGTGGAGCTCGCCCTGTGTGCTGGTCAAGAAGAGTGATGGGTCATATCGTTTTTGCACCGACAATCGTAAAGTGAATTCCATAACCGTGTCGGATTCTCACCCGATGCCTCGAATAAGTGATTGCGTCGACCAAGTGGGAAACACAAGGTTTGTCACCAAGGTCGACCTGCTGAAAGGATATTATCAAATTCCTTTGTCTCCGAGTTCGAGAAAGATCTCAGCGTTTGCTACTCCAGACGGATTGTACCACTATAAAGTGCTTCCGTTTGCTATGAAGAACAGCGGAAGTTGTTTCCAGAGGATGATGAACGAAGTGCTAAGAGGGATGGACGGTTGCACCGTGTATAGTGGTAGTGGTTGTTAGTGGTACTGGGTGTTGGTGGTACTGTTTGTTGGTGGTACAGGTTGTTGGTGGTAGTGGTTCTTAGTGGTACTGGTTGTTGGTGGTTCTGGTTGTTGGTGGAACTGTTGTTGGTGGTATTGGTTGTTGGTGGTACTGGGTGTTGGTGGTACTGGTTGTTGGTAATAGTGGTTGTTGGTGGTAGTGGTTCTTAGTGGTACTGGTTGTTGGTGGTACTGTTTGTTGGTGGTACTGGTTGTTGGTGGTACTGTTTGTGGTGGTACTGGTTGTTGGTGGTAGTGGTTCTTAGTGGTACTGGTTGTTGGTGGTACTGGTTGTTGGTGGTACTGTTTGTTGGTGGTACTGGTTGTTAGTGGTACTGGGTGTGGTGGTACTGGTTGTTGGTGGTAGTGGTTCTTAGTGGTACTGGTTGTTGGTGGTACTGGTTGTTGGTGGTACTGGGTGTTGGTGGTACTGTTTGTTGGTGGTACTGGTTGTTCGTGGTACTGTTTGTTGGTGGTACTGGTTGTTAGTGGTACTGGGTGTTGGTGGTACTGTTTGTTGGTGGTACTGGTTGTTGGTGGTAGTGGTTCTTAGTGGTACTGGTTGTTAGTGGTACTGGGTGTTGATGGTACTGGTTGTTGGTGGTAGTGGTTCTTAGTGGTACTGGTTGTTGGTGGTACTGGTTGTTGGTAGTACTGGGTGTTGGTGGTACTGGGTGTTGGTAGTACTGGTTGTTGGTGGTACTGGTTGTTGGTGGTACTGGGTGTTGGTAGTACTAGTTGTTGGTAGTACTGGTTGTTGGTAGTACTGGGTGTTGGTAGTACTGGGTGTTGGTAGTACTGGGTGTTGGTAGTACTGGGTGTTGGTAGTACTGGTTGTTGGTAGTGTAACAATCTAGGTTGTTGTAAGAAGGTTCTAGAAGGCTCGGGTAGAGACCTGACCCCAAGCACATGGGAGCATCCTCCCTGGGGGAATTGTGGTGAGGATAACCTGACGCCTTTGTTCATAATGAATCATCCTATAGTATTCACTTATTTAGAGAAATTAACCTTCAGTCATTTTGCATTCAAATTGTACTGTATAGTATTACTGTTCATAATATCAAGAGTATATTAATTATTAGGAGAATGAGTTTTAAGTCACCTTCAGTGACGTCACAGGGCAGAACTAGGCTGTGAGGCGGAGTGACCTAAGAGTTCACAGGTCACCAGAGTTGACATGTCCTCTATTTCTCAGAGGTCAAATAGCTATTTTGTAATTGGGAATAGCTCTTCCTTAAGATGTTTGTGTAATTTAACTTCAGTACAATAAATCAATCAATCTGGATAATTCAGTACGACAGAGGTTAATTGTTATAACTTAAGCCTGGCAAAGTAACTTAGATACTAGCGGAAGAATACAGATCTAGGCCTCTGGGTAGAGGAGCAGAGAGGACGATCAGTGTGGGAGCCGGATCAACTGGGGGAGGTCACCATCTCACCTACCTTAAGACCAGCACTCTACCCAAGCGGGTCAACAGAGAAGGTAGAGTTGCTTTAAGAGTGATTGTAGGGAATAGTCCACTCATTGCCGTTAAATTTATAGTCAGGGCATATTCAGTCAGGGAGTGTTCAAGTCAGGATTATAATTTCTTAGACTCTGTTTTAGGTTTGAATAAATTAATTAGTTATTAATTTTGCATTTTCATTATTTCCATGTGTTTGTTATATTTATGTGAATTGTCCTTGTCACGTGGTTCCCACTTGGCCGAGTTGAATTGGGCGCCGATTCTAACACCGAATCAGGATTATTACTCCTGTTGATTTTAATTAACTACACACGTAAGATCCAGGGTTTATTTGTACTAGTGGGGAATCAAGCCCCAAGGTTGATTGTTTAGCGTGGTCGATCCAGACCTCGATCATTGCTCATTTGGTTACTGGTCTGGTGGTGGCGGCGGAAAGGAGATCCTAGAACTTTGCTAGAAGTCTATTTCACGTCATACGGGTTGTAGAATCTCAAGTCGGTAAATCGTCTTGAGACCACGTGGCGTGGAGTCGGCTCGAGTAAAAGTCTTGGGGTCCCTTGTTAAGAACCAAAGTAAAGAATACGGGTAAAGAGAGAAAAGGGGGTAGAAGAGAGTGAGAACCCGTCCCGTGTTACAGTAGTTTCTGGGTGTTGGTAGTACTGGGTGTTGGTGGTACTGGTGTTGGTAGTACTTGTTGTTGGTAGTACTGGTTGTTGGTAGTACTGGTTGTTGGTGGTACTGTTTGTTGGTGGTACTGGTTGTTGGTAGTACTGGTTGTTGGTGGTACTGGTTGTTGGTAGTACTGGTTGTTGGTGGTACTGGTTGTTGGTAGTACTGGTTGTTGGTAGTACTGGTTGTTGGTGGTAATGGTTGTTGATGGTACTGGTGTTGGTGGTAATGGTTGTTGGTGGTACTGGTTGTTGGTGGTACTGGGTGTTGGTGGTACTGGGTGTTGGTGGTACTGGGTGTTCGTAGTACTGGTTGTTGGTGGTACTGGTTGTTGGTGGTACTGGGTGTTGGTGGTACTGGGTGTTGGTGGTACTGGGTGTTGGTGGTACTGGTTGTTGATGGTACTGGTTGTTGGTGGTACTGGTTGTTGGTGGTAATGGTTGTTGATGGTACTGGTTGTTGGTGGTACTGGTTGTTGGTGGTACTGGTTGTTGGTGGTACTGGGTGTTGGTGGTACTGGGTGTTCGTAGTACTGTTTGTTGGTGGTACTGGTTGTTGGTGGTACTGGGTGTTGGTGGTACTGGGTGTTGGTGGTACTGGGTGTTGGAGTACTGGTTGTTGGTAGTACTGGGTGTTGGTAGTACGGGATGTTGGTAGTACTGGTTGTTGGTAGTACTGGTTGTTGGTAGTACNAGAGTGTTGTCATTAGCGTGAACGACGCAGTGAGAGGTGAGTGATCGTTTGCCATTTATGTGCCACGAAGTGTATATTGAAGTTTAGAGTCACGGTCGTAGGCAGGATTACCTACAGATATTCTAAGACTGATAGAATGATCGATTGATTCGTTGTGTGGCACGGATCATTGATACTGATATATATACATATGTATGTTATTGCATTCAAATGCTGATTTGCCTTATATGTGTTTATAGGAATATATATATGTATACATTCTCTTGATGATAGTGTAACATTATATTGTAAGACTTAATTAATCTACTTGAGGAGGTTGACGATATTAGGTGGTAATACCAAGAGATAGGATACCACTTAGCAAGCTGAGGATAGAGTTCTAATGGTGTTGCAGTGCAACCTGATTATAATAGTACGGAGTATAGGATTCATCATTATTATTATATGTATGCGTGTATTGTTATGTACTTCGTCCAGTAAATGTATTCAAATTTGCTGGTGTTTGCACTTGTCCCAGTGAGGCTTCCCAGGAAATAGTAAAGAAGGAGAGAGAGAGAGCAAGAAACAGGAACCACTGCTGTGGACAGGGTAAGACAGAAGTCTAGTAAGATAAAGGGGGATTGAGGAGGTCATATTCCATAAGGAGAGAGTGGGGAGTCACAGCGGCTCGAGTGGGTGTGTGCACGTGACAACAAGGCTGCGTGTTGGAGCCGCATCCCCTAAACGTGTGACGTTGAGCCCCTCTCCAAGGGCCACAAGTGCCTAGTGTGATCTCTTAGTGAAATATGAGCATTTGTCGAGTTGTGGGTTGGGTGGTTCGTCAGCGGTAGCACCACCAAATCCACCATCACGACAGGTACTGGTTGTTGGTGGTACTGGTTGTTGATAGTACTGGGTGTTGGTAGTACTGGGTGTTGGTGGAACTGGGTGTTGGTGGTACTGGTTGTTGGTGGTACTGGTGTTGGTGGTACTGGTTGTTGGTGGTACTGGGTGTTGGTGGTACTGGGTGTTGGTGGTACTGGTTGTTGGTGGTACTGGTTGTTGGTGGTACTGGATGTTGGTGGTACTGGTTGTTGGTGGTACTGGTTGTTGGTAGTACTGGTTGTTGGTGGTACTGGTTGTTGGTGGTACTGGTTGTTGGTGGTACTGTTTGTTGGTGGTACTGGGTGTTGGTGGTACTGGGTGTTGGTGGTACTGGGTGTTGGTGGTACTGGTTGTTGGTAGTACTGGGTGTTGGTGGTACTGGTTGTTGGTGGTACTGGGTGTTGGTGGTACTGGTTGTAGGTGGTACTGGTTGTTGGTGGTACTGGTGGTTGGTAGTACTGGGTGTTGGTAGTACTGGTTGTTGGTAGTACTGGGTGTTGGTGGTACTGGGTGTTGGTGGTACTGGGTGTTGGTAGTACTGGTTGTTGGTAGTACTGGGTGTTGGTAGTACTGGTTGTTGGTAGTACTGGTTGTTGGTAGTACTGGGTGTTGGTAGTACTGGGTGTTGGTAGTACTGGGTGTTGGTAGTACTGGTTGTTGGTAGTACTGGTTGTTGGTAGTACTGGGTGTTAGTAGTACTGGTTGTTGTTAGTACTGGGTGTTGGTGGTACTGGTTGTTGGTGGTACTGGTTGTTGGTAGTACTGGGTGTTGGTGGTACTGGTTGTTGGTAGTACTGGTTGTTGGTGGTACTGGTTGTTGGTAGTACTGGGTGTTGGTAGTACTGGGTGTTGGTGGTACTGGGTGTTGGTGGTACTGGTTGTTGGTAGTACTGGGTGTTGGTAGTACTGGTTGTTGGTAGTACTGGGTGTTGGTGGTACTGGTTGTTGGTGGTACTGGGTGTTGGTAGTACTGGGTGTTGGTGGTATTGGTTGTTGGTAGTACTGGTTGTTGGTGGTACTGGTTGTTGGTAGTACTGGTTGTTGGTGGTACTGGGTGTTGGTGGTACTGGGTGTTGGTGGTACTGGGTGTTGGTGGTACTGGGTGTTGGTGGTACTGGTTGTTGGTGGTACTGGGTGTTGGTGGTACTGGGTGTTGGTGGTACTGGTTGTTGGTGGTACTGGGTGTTGGTGGCACTGGGTGTTGGTGGTACTGGTTGTTGGTGGTACTGGGTGTTGGTGGTACTGGTTGTTGGTGGTACTGGTTGTTGGTGGTACTGGGTGTTGGTAGTACTGGGTGTTGGTGGCACTTGTCGGAAAAACAGACACCATTTACTAACATTTAATACAATTTGCAGATAATATTTCTGCTGTTTCGTAATTACGAATTAACCCTGGAAATAGTGTTTTAATAACTCATATAAAACGAGAGCACAGTGGAAATTTCCTGCAGTAGAAAACGGGGGATATCATTGCCACGTCGTTAATAATGTCACCTCCTAATAATGCAAATTAATCTCAATACAGCAGTCTCTGGACTGTAAACATCATGAAAACATTTCTCCTTGAATCAGCTTAATTATCAGTATTTAAAATAGATTAAATGAGGGCCTTAAACCACTTCTTGGTTCATCTGGACAAGATGCTGGATGAGACAGTGGGAAGAGGGCCACAGTGAGTCACCATTTATATTTAACAAGTCTCGCTGGTAGAAATGTAGCTTCAATAATTTTTCTCTTTGACAACAGTGTTATGGGTTGTAAAGTCCTTCCATAGTCAACATACAACTATAAGGGAAGTGTCTCAGTGAAAACCATTTATTATCTTAGTGCTTTCCTGGCCTGAGAAGTAGGTAGATATATAGGGTAAAGCCGGTTGTTGTTTGTTGTTAAACATTCGCTACCTGGAATGTAAAATTCCAAGTAGCACGGGCTATGGTGAGCCCGTAGGCCTTAAAAGCCGGTTAGGACACGAGACTACACAAAAAATAAGGTAAATATTCCTTGGTCCTTGTCTCATAAATAATACCAATATTTCTTCTGATATAGCTGTCATATTTAGGATTACTCCTATTATTGTAAGTGTCCTTTGACAGATGTAATTGACGAGGAAGAAGAACTAACACTTGTTACCTAACACACCAGAACAATGTGTTGATGCCAGCCACAACCATTTGGTGTGATCATCTTTGTTAATAACTGGTGGACCAGACTCACTGCCATGAAGATAAAGCCTTCGCATTTTTGTTAATAATATTAGTAGTCTAATATTGTAGTGAATGTCTACTAACCAATAATTTATTTTGATGACTAAATAAACCATAACCCCCCCCCCTCTAAAATGTGTAAGGAAAGTGATTTGTGAGAATTTTAAATCGTACAGGTCGAATTTAAACATCACACCATTTGCTATCGAAAAATATAAATTAACATAAAATATAAATTACAATATAAGTTCGTATAAATTAATAAATCTCACAGGTCATTTCCCCATATGAGAGTTTCTTAACGAACCGGATGAACCAAAGTTAGCCAGTGGTTCATTATATCCTGAAATACTTCACTGGTCCATCAAATTAAATATTAATAAACTTAATTAATTGCACTAGTATATAATAAACTAGTGCAATTCAACGGTATATAAACATATACATTACCAATCAGTGACTGGCGGGGTGAGCCCTATAGAAGCTCAGAGCCTCGGCCATTTTACAGGAGTTTCCCCCCACCAAATTCGTAACATTTTAAATCCGTGGAGTGACAGCACTTAAATTAAAACCAGCTAAATTATGGCTACGCTTTTGTGAATTTATATACACTGAATTCGTTGTGTTTAATTTTGCGAGATCATAAATAACAGACTTAATACTTCTAAATAATACTAGAAGTTAAATAAGAGGCTAATAACACAATTGTGTATATAATTTCTCTTGAACAGAGAATTATTTAAAATATATCTTGCATTAGTCCTCAATACAATATTTACTAATTGCCAACCCACTATAGGGTTGGATATTTACATTGACCAGTGTTTATTGATAACCTAATCCAATATTTACAATGTCTAGTGCTTATTGATAACTTCGTCCCATATTTATATTGACTAGTGTTTAATTATCACCTAGTTCTATATTTACATTGACTAGTGTTCTTTTGATAACCTAGTCCCCATATTAATATTGACTATTGTTGAACTAATTATTGTTCATTCTGGTCCCATTTATTACCATAATCTAGTTGGACTACATTGAACATCCATGCACTATTAATTAATGGTGCAAACCCAATTTTCTGTGTGAATTATACCAGCACGAGTTGTGATATACTCACGTAATTGTACTAACCTAATTGTGCTTGCGGGGGTTGAGCTTTGTCTCTTTGCTCCCGCCTCTCATCTGTCAATCAACTGGTGTACTGATTCCTGAGCCTACTGGGCACTATCATATCTCGAATTTTAGCATATCTACTTCTAAATAGCATATGATGTGTATATTTATAGTAATTTACCAATATTCATTACACCTTTGAGTGATTAATTAGAGTCTACACCAACCATGGGTGATTTGACGAGCTAACCTGATAGTACTTACAATATTGTCACTAGATTATCACTCAAATCATTTGTGTGTATGATTATATATAATGTATATAAATTTTTATTGCCACCCTCTAGAAGATGTAGGATTTTAGTTTAAATTTACCCTATTTTACCAACACTGCCACCAACCACAACCATGTACCAACACTGCCACCAAACAAAACCGTCTACTAACACTGCCACCAACAACAAACATGTACCAACACTGTCATAACAACAACCAGCTACCAAAACTGTCTCGAAAACAAACATCAACCAAAGCTGCCACAAACCATAACCATCTACCAACACTGCAACATCCCAAAATTGTCTACCAACACTTCCACCAACTACAACTATCTACTAACACTGCAACCAACTACAACCATCTACAACACTGCAATCAAACACAACTATCTACTAACACTGCCACCAACTACAACCATCTACCAACACTCCAACAAATCATAACTATCTAACAACACTGCCACCAATCACAACCATCTACCAACACTGCCACCAACCATAACCATATACAAAAACTACCACCAACCTCAGCGATCTACCAACACTGCCACCAACCACAACCATCTACCACTACTGCCACTAAAACCCCGATCTACAAACACTGCCACCAACAACAACTAGCTACCAACAACAACTAGCTACCAACACTGCCACCAACCATTACCATCTACCAACACTACCACCAACCACACTTATCTACCAACACGGCTACCATCCAAAAATCGTCTCCCAACATTACCACCAACTACAACTATCTAATAACACTGCCACCAACTACAACCATCTACGAAAACTGTCATCACAACAACCATATACCACCACTGCCACCAACCTTAACCATCCACCAACGCTGTCACGAACCACAATTATTTACCAACACTGCCACCACTACAACAATCTACCAACAGTGCCACAAAACACAACCATCTACCAACACTGCCACCAACAAAATCGTCCACCAACACTTCCGTCAACTACAGCTATCTACAAACAATGCCACCAAATACAACCATCTACTAACACTGCCATCAACTACAACCGTCTACCAACACTGCAACAAATCATAACTATCTGCCACCACTACCTCCAACAACAACCATCTACAAACACTGCAACCAACCACAACCATCTACCAACACTGCAAACAAGGAAAATCGTCTACCAACTCTACCACAAACCACATCTATCCACTAACACTGCCACCAACTACAACCATCTACCAACACCACCACCTACCACAACCATCTACCATCACTGCTACCAGCCACAACCATCTACCAACACTGCCACCAACAACAACTATCTACTATCACTGCCACCATTTACAACCATCTACAACCCTTACACCATTCACAACCATCTACCAACACTGTACCCGACCACAACTATCTACCAACACTGGCACCAACCACAAACATCTACCAACACTGCCACCAACAAACACCATCTACCAAAAAGTCACCAACAACAACTATCTACTATCAATGCAACCAACCACAACTATCTACCATCACTGCTACAAACAACAACCATCAACCAACACTGCCACCAACCACAACCATCTACCAACACTGCCACATACCACAACTATCTACAAACACTGCCACCAACAACAACAATCTACCAACACTGCCACCAACCACAACCATCTACCAACACTGCCACCATCAACAACCATCTACCAACACTGCCACCAACAACATCCATCTACCAACACTGCCACAAACCACAACCCTCTACCAAACTGCCACCAACCATAACCATCTACCATCACTGCCAACGAACACAACCATCTACCAACAAAGCAACCAACAACAACTATCTAATACCAATGCAATCAACCTCAACCATCTACCAAGACTGCTACAAACAACAACCATCAACCAACACTGCCACCAACCACAACCATGTACCAACACTGCCACCAACCACAACCATCTACCAACACTGCCACCGACTACAACTATGTACCAACACTGCCACCAACAACACCCATCTACCAACACTGCCACCAACCACAACCATCTACTATCACTGCCACCAGCAACAACCATCTACCGTCACTGCTACCAACCACAATCATCTACTAACACTGCCAAAAACAACAAACATCTACCAACACTGCCACCAGCCACAACCATCTACTAACACTGCCACCAGCAGCAACCATGTACCGTCACTGTTACCAACAACAACCATCTACCATCATTGCCACCAACAACAACCATCTGCCAACACTGCTACCAACCACAACCATCTACTAACACTGCCACCAACAACAACCATCTACTAACACTGCCACCAACAATAAACATCTTCCAACACTGCCACCAACAACAACCATCTACCAACATTGCCACGAACTACAACCATCTTCCATCACTGCCACCAACATCCACTATCTACCAACACTGCCACCAACTGCAACTTTCTACCAACACTGCCACCAATTATAACCATCTTTCAACACTGCCACCAACCACAACTGTCTTCCAACACTGCCACCAACCACAACTGTCTACCAACACTGCCACCAGCTACAACTATCTACCAACACTGCCACCAACCACAACCATCTACCAACACTACCACCAATCACAACTGCCTTCCAACACTGCCACCAACCACAACTGTCTACCAACACTGCCACCAACCTCAACTGTCTACCAACACTGGCACCAACCACAATCATCTGCCATCACTGCCACCAACCAAAACATCTACCAACACTGCCACCAATCACAACTGTCTTCCAACACTGCCACCAACCACAACTGTCTACCAACACTGCCACCAATCACAACTGTCTTCCAACACTGCCACCAACCACAACTGTCTACCAACACTGCCACCAACCTCAACTGTCTACCAACACTGCCACCAACCACAATCATCTGCCATCACTGCCACCAACCAAAACATCTACCAACACTGCCACCAATCACAACTGTCTTCTAACACTGCCACCAGCCACAACTGTCTACCAACACTGCCACCAACCACAACTGTCTACCAACACTGCCACCAACCTCAACTGTCTACCAACACTGGCACCGACCACAATCATCTGCCAACACTGCCACCAACCACAACATCTACCAACACTGCAACCAACCACAACTGTCTACCAACACTGCCACCAACCACAATCATCTGCCAACACTGCCTCCAACCACAACATCTACCAACACTGCCACCAATAACAACTGTCTACCAACACTGACACCAACCACAACTGTCTACCAACACTGCCACCAACCACAATCATCTGCCAACACTGCCACCAACCAAAACATCTACCAACACTGCCACCAATAACAACTGTCTACCAACACTGCCACCAACGACAACTGTCTACCAACACTGCCCCCAACGACAACTGTCTACCAACACTGCTACCAATAACAACTGTCAACCAACACTGCCACCAACGACAACTGTCTACCAACACTGCCACCGACCAGAATCATCTGCCAACACTGCCAACAACCACAACATCTACCAACACTGCCACCAGTAACAACTGTCTACCAACACTGCCACCAACGACAACTGTCTACCAACACTGCCACCAACCACATCTGTCTACCAACACTGCCATCAATAACAACTGTCTACTAACACTGCCACCAACCACAACTGTCTACCAACACTGCCAATAACCACATCTGTCTACCAACACTGCCATCAATAACAACTGTCTACTAACACTGCCACCAACCACAACTGTCTACCAACACTGCCAATAACCACATCTGTCTACCAACACTGCCATCAATAACAACTGTCTACTAACACTGCCACCAACCACAACTGTCTACCAACACTGCCGCAAACCATAACTGTCTACTGACATTTTTATTTGTAGCAGCGTCAGCAGTTGTGAGTCGTGTGTAAACCGCTTTTCATTCATAAACAGGGGTTTGGCGGGTGCATGGAATCACTTTTGGATCTTTGTTTGGAGGACGGGCTGTGTTGTAATACCTGAGATTCATAGACATGATTTCAATTGACACTTGTGTTTGATGTTAATTTCTGAACATTTTGGAAAATTTTGACACGTAATTAAATATTTTTTTCCTCCATTCCTATTTACACTTCGATGCTGAGACTTGGACTAGTTGAAGCACTTTTATATACAACTAGTCAATAAAGTTTGATTGAAATTGAATCAATTTTCATTTATTGTATATTTTTTAGTTATGCCTTCCTGAAGCCGAACTGGGGTTTCACTTTTCCCCAATTCCTCCATGTATATGGGCCCTGTCGCCCAGTATAAATAATAAATATATAAATAAATAAATTAAAGTTTATTCAGGTAAAGTACAAACATACAAGAGGTTATACAAAAACTGATAGATTTATAGATAGAGCTAGTACAGGTACATACAATGCCTAAAGCCACTATTACGCAAAGTAGTTTCGGGCAGTAGTTCTTTGTCTGCCGCCCCTCTTTCATTACTCAGAAAAATCACATTATCGCGGCATATCAATGAACAAATCAACAGGAGTCGTGGTGAGGGTTTTGAGCTTATGTACTGGTTGTTCCCAGATGCGCGCTCTAGTCGATTATGCCCTGACATAGTCAAAAGAATTACAACCTCGGGTACTACTGCACCCACGAGGATCCTGAGGATCCCAATGGAGCCGAACCGGGGTTTCACTCA
>WNGS01001938.1:24257-39418 GCA_020271785.1 Procambarus virginalis
ATTCCTTCAAAACCTATTCCACATACATGCTTAGCTGACGTTGTGCGACGACACTCCTCGAGGTGACACAGACACAAGGTTAGTGTGTGGGACGGGGTTCGTCAGTGTAGGGATGGCGGCAGAAGGTGTACTACAGTGATGTGGGGACACGTGGTCGGTACAACCCGTCCTCGACTCAAATCCATACATCAGCCGCCGCCCCCACAGACGCATTCATAAATTTTAACATGCTGTTCATTCAAAACAGAATTTTCTCAAATATAAATTAATATTATAACATATTAGCATATTGTGCATATATAGGCATAGGTTAGGTTAGGTTAGGTGTTTAGGTTCGGTTGGCGATTATTTGCATTTGTAGTACGTGGGTGAAGCATTTATAGCGATGTGGTTCGAACGAAACTCGTCAGTGAAGCACTTGTTCCGGAAGTGTTCGAACGAAATCAGTTGTGAGTCGTGTGTAAACCGTTTTTCATTCATAAACAGGGGGTTTGGAGGGTGGATGGAATCACTTTTGGATCTTTGTTTGGAGGACGGGCTGAGGACAGCACAATCGCGACTCGAACGTGGTGAGTGGGCTTCACTACTCAAGACACGTGGCTCATCACACGGGCTCAAACGAGGTTCACACGTGGGCGGCTCACAATACGTGAGGCAGCCCTTCCCCAAGCGCTAATCCTCCTTCCTCCTCATGCTGAGCACCCCTGCCTCCCCATTCCTTTGCATTCCTCCTGCCCAAAGCAGGCCTAAGTAAGATCTATGCCCTCCCTCCTGTACCCCACCTCCCTTCAAACACCTAGTACCCATTTCACATGACGACAACTTTACCTAAACAGCCCTGGGGAGTCGGGGGAGTGTGTGATAAGGGACATAGGAAAGTGAGCTTCAATGTGATGTGAAACATTGATTGGATTACAAATAAAGCAAGTAAACTGGACGAAGGAACATCCCAGATGTAATAACACGCACATACACGAAACTGTCACACATACTACAATATGCAGTGTTTCCGTAGGGGTATTATATAGTAAGGGAAGAGAGAAAGGGAGAGGAGGAGGAGGGGTCCTGCTGATAAGGAAAGCCTTGAGTTTTGAAGAGATATATCCCAGGCTGAGAAAGATTCAGAGACTACTTAACAGGAAGTATGGTAATGGAAGGATCTAAGATAATACTAGAAATAATTTATAACATTCATTATATGATAAGAAAACCTAGACAGAAGTTTGATAGAAGCAACATAGCAACCACTAACATAATGGGCGAGTAGCTTCAGCTCAGACATTTATTCATTGGCGCCTTCAACAACTGAAAGATTGATTGGGAGAATGGAGAACAACAAAGAGGAGCAGATACACGAAGAATCAAACTATTGGACATGGCAACAAGAAATTTTCTGAGCTAACATGTCAAGGGACCCACAAGAATGAGAAGCAATGATAAACCAGCTAGACTCGACCTGATATTCGCCCTTAATGAGTCAGACATAAGGAAAGTCAAATTAGTAAACCCACGCCGGATGCGTGACCACATCGTACTGACATTTGAGTATCTGGTAGAAGTAGAGATAATCTTTTAAGGGAAGGGATTAAAAAGGAAACGGCTGGCTTAACGGAAAGGAAACTATGATTAGATGAAGAACTTCCCTATTGGAACTTTCCTATCAAGGGAAACAGAACTCCGAGAAAAGACAGTAGAGGATATGATGAACTTCATCACCCAGAAGTGCAAGGAAGCTGCAGACAAGTTTTTTCTGGCCCAAAAGGAGAAACATTAAAAGCAACAGAATCCATGATTCAATCAGGCATGTAAGGAAGCAAAGCAATTAAGTACAAGAACATGGAGAAAGTACAAAAAAACAGAACACCAGAGAGAGATACAAAGGGCCAGAACTGAGTATCTCAGAGTGAGAAAAAAAACAGAGAGAAAGTATGAAGATGACATTGCAAAACCCAACCTAATCTGCTCTACAGTCCCATCAGGAGGAAAACAGCTGTAAAGGAACAAGTGGTGAAAGAGAAAAGAGGGAAGAACAAATACATAGGAATGACAAGGAAGTGTGGGACGATTGCAACAAGAGATTCAGGAGGTCTTCACAATAGAGCTATGAGAAGTCCCTGTACTGAGAGAGGAGACGGTAAACCAATCACCCTTAGAGGAATTTGAGCTTTCCAGTGATGACGTCAAAAGAAATCTGTTGGAACTGAATGTGAAAACAATTTTGGGCCTGAAAGATTCTCACCATAGATACTAAAAGCGGGTGCAGAAACACTAAGTGTGCCGCTCTCTATAGTGTACACCAGGTCACTGGAAACAGTACACCTACTGGTAAGCTGGAAGACAGATAATATTGTCCTAGTATTCATATAGGGTGACAGGCAAGAGACGCTGTACCCTAACTGGAACTTAGGCGAGTTTCCCTTATTTGTATACCATGCAAAGTGATGGAGAAGATCATTTGGAAAACCTCGTAGATCATCTGGAGAGAAGGCGCTTTGTAACACACCACCAGCATGGGTTCAGGGGATGGTAAATCGTTCCTCACATATTTAATAGAATTCTATGACCAGGCGACAAAAATTAGGCAAGAATGAAAAGTGTGGGCAGACTGCATTTTCTTTGACTGTCAAAAAACCTTACACACAGTATCCCATAAGAGGCTGTTACAAAAGTTGGAGCAACAGGCAGGAATAAAGGTAAGTTATTCCCAGTGGATAAGGAAGTATCAAATAAACAGAAAACAGTGAGTTACTGTGAGGGGGAGACCCCAGAGGGGCAATATATCACCAGCAGAGTCACACAGGGCTCTGCACTTGGAATCATCATGTTTCTCATATTTTAAACTATCTCCAGATCGCGTAGATTAATTCCCGTCAATATTTGCTGATGATTTAACAGTTGTCAAAATTAGGAGAAAAATCAAGACAGATGAAGATAGATCGAGACTACAGGAAGTCTTCCAATACCTGGACAAGCTGGAAGAATGGTCAACAAAATAGCACCTACAGTTTAACTCAAGTAAATGTAAAGCAATGAAATTAGATGAAGGAAACAGGAAGCAAAACAGGTAGAATTACTGGACGACAAAACCAGAGTGCATAAAGGAGTTGTGAGAAACCCTGGGCTCGGCCTCAGTGGAATCCTCGAGAATCCTCGAGGGTGCAGTAATACCTCAGGCTGCAATTCATTTACCATGTCGTGTCGTAGTCGTATAGAGAGTTCATCTAGGAGTACCCAGCGCATAGGTTCGAATCTCATAATGGATTCTGTGGATTTTCTCACTGATATATTACGATAATGTGATTCTTCAGTGTTGAAGAGACATGCACACCACCTACAAAATTCTCAGAGGAATTGACAGCGTAAAGGTTCAGTAAACCTTCTCTCTTCTCATTCTTCCCTCTCAGTCTCCCTTTCCTCACTCAACTCTCCCCCTCTCCCTCTCTCCTATCCTTCCATTCATTTGAGACCAAAGGGGTCAGGTTCCTGATGAGTGCAAAGCCCTGATTGACAGCTTTATAAACAGGCTTCTAAAATGAATAACCACTCAACCCCAAGCAGACACCCAAGGAATGTGTTTATGAATTTCACGAGCCAACAGACTTCGGTGGTGTTTCTCAATAGAACAGACGAATGTTGTCATGATGACTTGGCTCTTGGTTGAATCATCGACAAGTTACCTGTACCCATAAGTCTGGGAAGGGACCTATACAAAGAGACGTGGGAAGGGACTTGTACCCAGAGACCACGGATGGGATGTGTACTAGGTCCTGATGGACCTGTACCAGGTCTTGTGGAACCTGAGCAAAAGGTTTATTAATTTTTTCTCTTCCTTCTCCTAGCCCACTAACAGTGGGTTTATTCTGGACTTATACCCAGAGACCACAGATGGGACCTGTACCAGGTCCTGTGGGACCTATACCAGGTTCTCTGGGAACTGGGCACCAGGTCTTTTAACCTTTCTCCTCCTTCTCCTCCCTCACCCCCCCCCCCCCTAACAGGGGGTTTATACCGGAATATAAGGGTTGAGCTTTGCAGTTAGTTTCCGTGTTTAGTAATTAGTTTCAGTTAGCTTGGATGTGTGGGTGGGGTATTAGCAAGGGGTGTGGGTGATCAGCACAGGCCAGCCAACCTCCACCATTGGTTGACGGTTGCGGAGTGAAGTCTCTTATAAGTTTGGCACTATTGTAGATTATTCCACCATTGCTTCTCATGAATGTGATTTTTGAGAGTAGGTTATAAATTGTTGCTAATAAATAATTTTATTAATTTTAGTAATTTAATTTGAGTAAATTTTCCCCTAATTAATTCTTAAGTATATACCCTGATTACCCTTGGCAGTTTTCTGATGATTCATTAAGTGAGTTAATAATCCCTGTGATTATCAACTTGAAGTCACATTAATGTCCCCTATTATATAACAATAATAACTAGCAAAATTAAAGGATATTCGGTGCAGACTTCCTCCTCAGAGTCCGGAGTCTAAGTAGCAAAATAATAATTACTTGAGGAGTGGTGGCAGCAGTATTATAATGAGTGGCCTATTTATATTGCGAGAGTTAATTATTGACCATCTGGCTCCTCACATTCCATGACTCAAATTGTGGGCATTCACTGAAAGGGTGGAATTTCTCAGCTTGTTTTATGGTTTATAGATTAATGTTAATGATAGGTAAAAAGCGCTAAATTGTTGAGGTTACGATCGGCTTCATGGAAAGTAGTCAGCAGTGTTTGATATGTCCACCGCACATCACAACTGGTGACCTGGTATGGGAAATTTTCCCAGCAGGAATTTACTTGTGTACTGTAAAATTATTAATAATGATTTAATTTAATGTAAATATTTAAAAATGGACTGTGTATTATGAGTTGACTGTATATTCGTAAAGTGAACTGTATTTTATTAATTTGTCCTGCTGGGTGTTATCTGATTCACAGCTTTGGGATTTATATATACGTAGTCTATTACACCAGGTATGGATGATGACAAAAAAACTATGAAATCCTAATTATGCATAATACATGGGTTAGTAAATTTAAATACATAATACGTGGGTTATTTCTTATCTCCAAAGTAGAAAATTCGTGATAATAAGCCCTGAGTATCATGCGGGAAAACTTTTCGGCTGAAGGCCTAATGACGACTTAAGAAAACCTCGTGGTACTACAGCTTGGTGTTCTCTCCTCCTTTCTTGAACTGCACCAGGCGAATAATTTATCAGAAGTAAACTGTTACCACTACACACAGCATATGTTCAAGGAAGATTCGATTATAATAGGAACAAGGGCTTACCCATTCCGGTTGGGGTGTGTATATTGTAACCGGACTACAATATACTCCAAATTACTTAGCCAAGATTTTTTTTCCTTATATTAGTAGACTGGGTATGCTCCTTCCCGAGGTAACGAAATCGTGAGTTGAGTGGACTTCTGTAGTTCCTATGTCACGAAATTCGTGAGAAGTATGGATAGTACAAGCACGGTTGATTTTTGATGAGAGCTGGTACCTGTGAGTATCCCGGATGCGATGCACACAATGGCGTCACTTGGCATCCTCTTCCTTAGCTCTGCTGTGGACACAACCATAAGCAGGGTTCCAAATTCGTCATTATCGACTTAGGAAGGAGACTAGATTTACCGATTATTTACTTAAAGTAAATTTTGAAAAACAACCTCCAGACAGAAGGTTTTATTTATTCACAAAGGAAATATTATTAGTAAATAGTGGATTTGCTTACGTGCTAACATCCCATTTTCTCTGGAAAGCTACTAAATATATTTATGTGGTAAAGTTAGTTTATTAGTAAAGTTAATGTATTCCTGACAGCCGTTTTTAATTGGTATGCCAGGTGCTAGTAAATCAAATGTCGAAATTTTCGACACATGGTGACACATGAATGTTACAATATTGACTTAGCCTAAAAATGGTGCTAGTGTTTTAATTAATTCAACAGTAAACTGCACACAGTGTATTAAATTTAATAAAAAGAAGTTTGATCATTACAATATATTTTGATAAATGTGCGCTATTTTCATTAACGTCACGTATTTGAGATATCTGCAATAATTCAGTATAAACTGCTAATAGGTTAAATTCAGTGTAGTTTCCTTCTTATAAATTATTAGAACAAGAGCAACTGTGTACATCTGCGATATATCATTCTTTAGTATTTTTATTTTATGTAAAAAGTACTTTCACTTGCTTTTAGAGGTGAGAATAAATTATTCTTTAATTAAATTATTCTTTATTTTCTAAGGTTAACTTAACTGCCAGTAAACAGCGATCACTAATATCGACATATCACAAAATTTATTCACCAAGTTTATTGTAATAAATTGTGTGTTTTGTGGAAATTTAAGTTACTAGTTGTACATTTTGGTTTGTCCATAGGGTCTCGTTAACCATTTAGTGTAGTATGTTCTCTATTGGTCTGCTTTCTTAATTCAGTAAACAGTTTATTGAACGTAATCACTTGGTTCTCCCAAGTTAATTATGCCTGTAGGGCGAGGATAACATGTGAAAGAGAGAATTCGTTCATTGGATTGCGTTGTTCAGCATTAGCGATGCTGCATGACCCTTGTCAACAGCATGTTAGCCTAAAGTGATCAATGAGTTAATCAAAGGCCGCAGAAACCTTTCTCACTTTGTATTCATTTCTGGAGAACCATTGAAGACGTGTCAAATATTTTTCGGATAAAGTCGTGAGTGACGTTTTGAGACAGTAATCATTGGTTATCGTTTATTGATAGCTAGTTTGAGTCAAAATTTCACTTCCCTATCTTGCCTGGGATACAATCTAAAATTTTACAGTTGAGTTGCTGTACTATTAAATTTGAATTGCTAGGAACAAGCATTGTATGGTGTATACTAGAAGCTTGGCTCAACGTGATGAAACGCCGGGGTTGAACAAAACTGACAACGAGCTTGAGGGGTGGGACCACGGGGACTAACCACTGGCTGTCTCTCCGATTCTTGAGTCAGACCGTGTTGACGGATGATGGAGGTTTGAACGTAAGTAACGATACGGTCGTGGGCCCCCCCCCCTCCACTCGGACGTCCACCCTGGGGCCACAGGCGGCATAAAGTGGTGGGTCGGTTGTTGTGTCTCAGGGACAGGCAGACCTCCAACTAATTGCCCTCGACACAGATATTTCCACCATACCAACCACACTAGGACACACAACAACCATTCCAGGCACAACACAACAACAATCATCACACACGATGCAACAACCCTCTCAGTAAACACAAGCAGCATTACCTCAACAGTCACAATTTCCTTGCCATTCTCAGGGTTATTACCCACATACTTCCCTCCCCTTCCCATGTATATCCTCCTGCACCTGTCAATTACTCTCCACCCAACTCCAGCTCCAACTTCAGTAAACCCCGTGCCCACACAGGCCTCACCCTTGGCAACCACACATGTACAGCCCTCACCTCCCATATCAGCCCTGCCATTACCAGTAGTTTCCTGGTCCTTCACACATGTCCAGCTACAACCCATATCCCCCAACCCCCAAGTGTCACCCCCCTTCCCAGGTTCCTTCGAATCCCAGGCAACTCCCACACTTCCCTCCCTTTCCAGGTTCCCTAAATCTCAGGCTCTCTCCCCTCTCTTTCACCCCATCCCTGGCTCCCTCTCTCCTGCACCATCCCAGTCTACATCCCATGCTCCCAACATCCCAAGCTACCACTCCTCCCTCCTTCCCCATACCATACTCCCTCCTTTCCCGTTCTCATTCTTGCCCAATCCACTCAACCTTCCTTCCACCCCATCCTCTCACCCGCCGCCTCTTTCTATACTCATGCAGCCTCCGGATTACTCCCCAAGTTAACCCTAGCCAAATTGGTTTGCAGTAAGTTGTCCTTCAACAAGGTGGAGCGTAACCGCCGCGTGAAGGTCTGGCTAAGGCAGATGGACTTGACCTTACGTGTTGTACCTAATGATTTGGTAAAGATCCATCTGGCCACCAGGGTCTGCATGGACCAGTGTGGACCACTAATGAAATTAGAGACGTTTAGACGACCAGCATGGCCGCAGTTCGTACAGGCCATTAATAGGCCATAATACAATATAATCAGAGTAGTTCATTGTCAACCAAACTTTTTTGACTAGTTGTATATGAAAAGGGCTGCAATTGTTCCAAGTCTCAGTATTGCAGCCTAAATAGAAAGGGAGACTTTTTTTCAACGAATTTTTACACATTTTCAAATCGAAGCTATAAGTTTCAAGTGAAATAATTTCTATGACACTTTTCTATCATAGTTGCATATAATAAAAGGATCTGTTTCAGCGGCCTTTTAATATATGTTTAGTTTTACTAATACAAATAGTCAAAGTTCCATAAAAAAATTATGCAAATATATGATGGTTTATTACTATTATAAAATCAATAAATAAACTTAGGAAAAAAAGCTCGAAACTGATTTGTAGAAACATAATTCTGCATATAAGGTGCAAGTTTCATGTAAATTGAATAAAAAATGAAAGAGTTATAGGAACGTTTATGCTTCTTGAAAATAAATAAATAAAATATAAAGTCTAAGGTACTGCCATCTGTGGCTCAGGTTGACATCAAATAATTTCCTCCAAAATTGGCACCATACAGATAGGCTTACATGCAGTCAGGTGTAAAAGTTTCATGGAAATCGTCTGATGAACAAATAATAAAACAAATGAAAAACAATAACCAAAAAAATCTAATTTTTTTAACAATTTTTTTGGATAAAATTAATTATTAAATATTTTTATTATATGCCATTGTAATACCTGAGAGTCATAGACATGATTTCAGTTGACACTTGTGTTTAATGTTAATTTTTTACCATTTTGGAATTTTTTTTACACATAATTCAATAGTTTTTTTCTCTCTTCCTATTTATGCTACGATGCTGACGCTTGGACCAGATGAAACCCTTTTTATATACCACGCGTCGAAAAAGTTTGAATGAAATCGAACTAGTTTTCATTTATTGCATAATTTTTGTATTATGCAAAGAAGGAACGAATACAAGTTTTACAAGGAACGACTCACGGAGTAAGAAGCACATAGGTACTTCTTGAATTTTCGCCGAGACTTCAATGTTACGATTTAGGATTTTGGCATATTGCCTTTGAGTAGGGTTACCGACCTCAGACAGGAACCTGAGGTACGATGCATCACAAATGGAACGCTTAGAAAAACAACTATTTTGAAGATCTTTACCGCCTGCTCTCGGCCCGTATATTGCCACGGACGGAGCCACGATTATGCAAATTGGAACAAATCAGGGCTCATGGTGGTACCGTCACCGTATGTAAACATGGTAAATCAGCCGTTGTCAGGGAGTAATATGAATGACACAGCGGTGTCAACACACCGCTGTGTTACCCTCGACAACCACACATGTACAGCCCTCACCTCCCATATCAGCCCTGCCATTACCAGTAGTTTTCTCATCTCAGTAGTCAATCTCTCTCATAAAACTTATCGATTCAGAGGGGGTGATAGAGTATCTCACGACATATATCAGAAAAGACAGAGAGTATTAAACAAAATCAGTCTGAGATACTGGCCGTCATTGCGCAATGTAATGCGCAGTGACCCTCCAGCCGCATCTTCAAGATAGCAGGTAAACTGGAAGTGAATGGAGAGAGGTGTGCAAAGAAATATGCCAGCTGCAGTACTCACCAGTCTCCTCTTAACATCTGTGCATGCCACGTCGTCTGATGACCCCCGGAAGCATAATAAGGTCACATTTCCAAAGGCACTGAGTACCTTTGACTCTCCAACAGGGTGCACACTTGAGTCATCGGCCCTAGATCAGCTGCACGAGGGTATGCACGAAATGATGTTTCGGTTCAGTAGTATTGTGATGCAAGAAACGGCTGAAACAGAAGACGGATCCCAGGAGCTGAGGTCGGGACCCACCTATCCTGCCTTTACACCATCCACACTTCAACACCGCTAGATGTTCACTCCCATTGTGAGACACCGTTGTATGTCGATGCTCTGTTCTACTGTCAAACGTCTGTAGCAGTGTCTTCCATCATGACTGTTTGCAAGCCCACCAACAACTGCCACCTGTCACTCAGCGTTCGGCTCTACATGTAGAAATACCTTTACAGATAGTACTTTTGTCTCCCATCAGAAGAGGCTGGAACGGTATTCAAGAGGAATGGGGGTCATCTATCATAATCAATAGTTAGTCACCCGATCGACGCTCATCTGTGTTAGCCAGTTAAGAAGACCATGTTGAAAAAAACTGTTTAATTGAAAAGACTCAGTCAGATATATTTATACATTAACAAAAAAATCAAGTAAATGTGGAATGGCTATTCATATGATTTTTAGTTGAATGCAGCGGTGATTACAGGTCCAATTTTGCATAAGATAAATTTGATACCTAGGAAAATGACTCTTGAAATTCTAGAAAAATTCAAATGGAAATTAGTACTGGTCAAAAAGTGCCTAGTAAGACTGTCTCTAGAATAGTGTCTAGTAAATTTGTCTTTAGAAAACGTTTAAGCATTACCATCTAGAAAAACTGTTGAGGAAATTTTTAACGTTGGTTTTAGAAAATGTACTTTCCTATCTTAGTGAGTTTTTTGTTGTTGATTCATTGTGAAAAAAGAGGGCTTTGTAAATTGTAGACTGGGTCTCTTACTGAACAGTGAGTACACACCTCCACCACAGTGTGCTCTGATATTAAAGTTCTGTGATATTTAGGTTAGAGAGATATGAACACTGATTTTTTTGGCGTGAGTGTTTAGTATATGGAACGTGGTGACATACTGTGGAGAAAAATGACCACAGACATTGAATGTACAACACATTTAACACGTTTAACACAAGGGGCACACGCACTAGGGGACACAGGTGGAAACTGAGTGCCCAAATGAGCCACAGAGATATTAGAAAGAACTTTTTAGTGTCAGAGTGGTTGACAAATGGAATGCATTAGGAAGCGATGTGGTGGAGGCTGACTCCATACACAGTTTCAAGTGTAGATATGATAGAGCCCATTAGGCTCAGGAAACTGTACATCTGTTGATTGATGGTCGAGAGGCGGGACCAAAGAGCCAGAGCTCAACCCCCGCAAGCACAACTAGGTGAGTACAACTAGGTGAGTACATTGGTTCAATTAGGTGTTTCTTTTCTCATTTTTGAACATTTCAGGAACTTTTGGTTTTTGATGTATTAAATGGTTTTAGAAGGAACACACTTTCGTGGCAGAATGCCATCCAGAAATTATAGTTTGATTTTTGCTTTTTGAATGGTTGGAATATTTTTCATTTAGGTATAGCGTGTTGGTTTAGGATGTTTTAGTTCTCACCAGATGTGTTAGGGAAGACTTCCTAGATTACCAGGATATAGATAGTCGGGATTTATTGATATAAACTTTGCAGTGTCTCTTTTACTTCCTGAGTATTTAAATATGTTTATTAATATGTATTGAAAGAATCGATTGCAGTTCTCTTCGGTGCCTGCTGCACCTCGGTCCACTGTCCATCCTCGTCTGAAAGATGCCTGGATTGCTTCTTTCTCTTTGAGATCCCCCATGACGTCTCCACGTAGTGAGGACCTATTCACTGCCCTACCTAATGCTTGAGACACTCCTAGGCCTGGAAAAATTAATTGCATATACATATTGATATGTATATGCAATGTTTGTGCTATTGATATGTATATGCAATCATGTTAAAGCATGCCTGAAGAGCATGACTATTCATTGCCATTGATTTACCTAGGTCAGATAAAAAAATATTATTCAATGCAATGGTGCAAAATTTTTATTATTTTATATTTGTTGTTAAGGTGCAGTTTAAGAAATACCATGCTTCATATTGTTACGGTGCCCTCTCTTATCTCTTTCGTTTGCCTGCTTTAAGAGTCATATCAACTCTCCCTACTGATTCTCTGAGGTACAGAGAAGTCTGTTGGTATATGTGGCGACCAGACCAGCCGCCAGATAAGAGAGAAAATTACATAATAAGTTGTAGGTAAGGGGAAGGTGGCGCCCTGATAGAAATGAAAGAGTACCCCCTACCTGCAGACCCGCCATGTTGTAGAAAACGCTAGCCGTGTGCGGATTGGGTGGCTTTGGTCACGGGCGACCAATCGGAGCCCGCCGTGATGTCACCGAGTGCCCCGGGCGGCGCCAACATCAGAGTTGACCTGACTGTGGAGGCGAGAGGACGCACCTCGGTCAGCTCTCAAGGATTCGAGGCTTTACAAGCCTTTCTCAGTGGATTAGAGCTAGCCATCGCAGCCCACCTTATATATTGGAGACCCCGCACTTCTGGGAAGCAAAAAGGAACCAAGTTCATTGAGCAAAGGAGTGCCAAACTTGGGAAATAGTCGGCGACGACGCTGGACGTTGAGGGCCTGGAAGGTGTCGTGGGCAGGCCTAGCTGTCACCGGGTCACATCCACTGAGGGTTTTGGAGGGACGACACCGTTCCTAGGACAAGGAGCAACGCCTTGTGGAAGGGACGAGTGTGTGAACATAGTAATTAGCTCAGTGCCCATTGGTGAACCAGGATTGGGATAGCTGAATCTCAGGGATTGGAATGGCGATGACGCGAAGGCTTCACGACACCTGAGAACCTGTGGAACGTTCCTGGATCGTGAAAGACCGACTCAGGAAGCGTGGGAACCTCACACCATCGAGGAACAGGCGTCGTGAGCCAGGAATGTAAAGGTAGATCATTTTCCCTCCCATTACCCCTTGTGTGAGTAGGCTAGATAGGCCACAATATTCATTTATGTATGTGGCAATAGGGCATTAATACTTTAGTAGTAGAATAGGCTGCAGGGCAGCTTGTGTCCAGGACTGTCAGAGAGGACAGTGTGTGTGGACGGCAGGACAGTGAAGAAGAGGTGCCGACGTGGTGAAGAGGCCCTTCTGTGAGAGTGTGTGACTCCTGTCTTTTCTGCCCAGTTGAAGGAGTGTTGGAGGTCGTGGAAGAAGAGTTGCTGACGATCTCCAGATTTATTATTCTTATTTTCATATTCATGTATTGCTTGTGATTGTATGTGTGTGTGAGGAGATGTAGAATCTCCTCAGCTAGTTTTTCTAGTTTCTAGAATAGGCTAGTCGCTCTAGGGACTCTAGAAACAGAAGCTTTCAAATTTACATATACTTGTTGGGTGTCATATGAAAGCTTATGTTAAATGCTGGCAGTTAAAACTAATGAGAGGTCTGTGATTGCTCTGTAGCGAGAATTACAGCAAAATTTGCCTGTTCTGTGAAACAGAGAGGGTAGTATAACAAAAACCGTTAGAGGTGGAGGGGGGACAGTGGGGCGAACGCTGCCTCCCCCCACCAAGGGAGACATTGAGACGTTGTGTTAGGCCTCACCCTCCTTGTGACGTCACGCCACGCCACAGGCGAGGGGCCCGTGTGATTGGTCTAAGCACCCTGCTCCTAGGCCGAGTTTTGGCGCGTAGACCTGTTATTGGAAGCGGCATCAGGACCAGTGCCGGCTTCCTGCTGATTGGTCAAGACAAGGTAGGGGAGAAATATGGGCATGTGAGCCTCTCTAGCCGCCAAGGGAGTGGAGTTTGAATTGGGCAGCCAGGGTGTGAAGAGTGTCTAGGTGGGGGGTGGCGGGCCTGCCACCCCACCACCGTTATCGCTCCTGTCGTTCTGTTTACTCATATTGCATGGCACTCCAGCCACCCTGGGTGTGTCGAAGCCCAAATTTGCGAGAAACTGGGACTTGGACTTTGAATTGCGCCCGACGTCGTCCATGGGGAGGTGACGCCGGCCAGTGTCACTCCTGTAACCCCAGTGTAAGAGCGAGTCATGCTCTGGTATGATGGGGTTGTTAGTGATTCCCCATCCAAGTGTGTATGGCACGCGGCCACCCAGGCCGCCCTCTGGCCACCCTGGCCGCCCCCTGCGGCCGCCGGCCCGGCCCGCCGCCCGGCCCCCCCCACCACCCACCTTACCCCGCGCGCGCGCGGCCCGGGTGGGGGGGGGGTGCTGTGACGTCACGCGCACCCGTGGCCACCCTCCTGAAGGCCACGCAGTGGCCACATGTTGGCCACCACCTTTGGCCACACCCTTGGCCACATTCCCAGGACAGCCTAAGGCCACATCTTGTCGACGCACGAGGAGCAAGCTAAGTGTGACAGCCAGGTGGTAAGGACCTGGGAAATGAGGAAATGTGTGGACGGAAACGTGAGTACTTTATCAGTGTATAACAGGGTCTCAGTTATATGAGAATAGTGAAAAGTTGTGTGGGCCCCTAGCCCGGCCAGGCTAGGGAAGTAGCTGAGACGCCCGTATGTGGCATGCCCAGGTGACTGTGGGGCAGTACCTGGAGAGGGAAATTGTCACTGTAAATCACGTAGTGTTATAATATATATATATCTGTAGATATATGGTTGTGTGTAGACTGACTAGAGTTTGGGACCAGTCAGTGTAGAGAAATCATCATATAAATGATCCAGTCTGGCGATTCTGTATAATCGTCCAGCCTTGGTTAGTGCCATGGTACCTCATTATGTAATTAGGCCAGGTTAGAGTTAATTAAGCAGGCCCGTGGGGCAGGGTTATTAGTGGATATCCTGAGGTCTGTATATGTCCTGGTGATTAATTTACATTGTTTATGGAGCCATTTCCATGTGTTTCATTTGCATGATTGTGTATTATGTTGTGTGGTGAGTCAGTAGATGTGATCGCTGACTGATTGCCTAATGATGTCATTAGCATGGGGGGCATGCTGACGGTATCATTATGTGCAGGTTTGTGCAGTGTTATCAGGTATACGATATACTGTCCTAGGAACTGTGTTGAGGATTTAAAGGGGACCCTTTGAGTATTCAGGGAAATCTCAGTCACTTAATGGGAGCGAGCAATTTGTTAATTTGCCTAATTATGGGAGAATTAGTGCCAGCTGTCCGCGTAGAGCGACGGTGTCTTATATTAACGTATAGTGTGGCTGAAGCCACCGGGATGGGCGATCTTTTGCAACGTTTGCAAGATTAGAGGGACAGTAAGATTGGTATACCTTGAGTGTGCAAAACCGTGTGTTATCAACTGTGTGGGCATAGTAATTATCGAGTTGCCATAGCAACCGTATGTGGGCAGTGCTATTTTTTATGTTTTGCATGCCATTATATGTGTGACCGGAACCTTAGGGTTACTTTGTTTCTTTAAGTTGTGTTGAG